>JANVCC010000043.1:9081675-9292707 GCA_025345505.1 Todiramphus chloris collaris | reverse complement strand
CTGTGGAGGAGCGCACCAAGGTGGGATCACCCACAGCTGTGGAGGAGTGCACCAAGATGGGATCACCCACAGCTGTGGAGGAGTAGTAGTATGCACTCAGAGTCATGGAAGATTGTGCTGGTTGCGAGTGCCCACAACCATGTAGGAGCATGGCGCGTGAAAATGTAGCTCTGGAAGAGAAGGTGGCGTGGGATCATCCCCAGCAATGGAGCATACATGGTGCATGCACCCACACCTGTGGAGCTGTGTATGGTGTGGGGATGCATCTGTGTCTGTAGAGGAACGCAGAGGGTGGGAGCACTCACAGCCCCATAGGAGCACACGTGGTGCATGCACTGTGGCTGTGGAGGAGCGCATTGGATGCACGCACCCGTGCTCATAGAAGCACAAAGGCTATGCACGCTCACAGACACATAGGAGTTCACACAAGATCACTTATAGAGTGCTCTGGGTGACATGTGCAGCACACAGAGCAGACGGCTACAGTGGTGGGATCATGTCCTCCTCCAGTGGTGGCTCAAGCAACTCAGACAGGAACCGAGCAGAGATTTCTGCTTTAGTTTAAGCACCCTGTGATTTTGATCCCTGCTGACAACTATGAAGGCTATACATCCAGACAACTGCATGCTATGGTTACACTGTCAAAGCTTAGACCTGTGTTAGGACCTAAGTTTTCCTTCTGTTTCTCTCCCTCCCCCCTCTCCCCATTTAACTCTTTAGTACTGAACATCCACCGGAGTGGACAATTGGAGAACAAACAGCTCAGAATCAAAGGGCTGTCATGTTCCCCTGCTCGGAAAACCTTTCAGAGAGCCTCCCCCTGCCTTTTCAGCGCCCCGGCTGCCTCCCGTCCCTCCAGCAGCCAGCCGGCACGGGGCTCCTCTGCTATTCATGGCCAGCGTGCAGCTGCAGCTACTCTGCTAGGCTGACACAGCAGCAGCTGCTCTGTGTGTGCCAGCTGGCTAGCCGCTCTCCAAAATCCTCTTGTCCGCCCAGCTCCCCTTGCCTTCCCGCTTCCCCACCTACAGACCTGCTTCTTCTTCCCCACCCACGGCTCCCACTTGCCACAATCTGCTCCAGTTTCCTATCGCCCCACTGTCCCGAGTCTACCCCTCTGCTGTCCTGATTCACCTTATTTTCTCTCCAGGAAGCATCCCTTACTTTCCCTCTCATCCCTCCTGAGCTCAAACAGGAGCTCTCTGAAGTGGAGCGGTGAATATTGCTTTTAATTATTTTGTGTCCTCTCTTTGAAACTATGCCTCCCAACATAACTACATTCAAGCATTTGTTTTGGTTAAGATAACCTCTGGTATAACCACCTTTAGAAGGCAGCAAAGGGAAAGCAGGGGGAGCTGAGAGAGGGCCAAGACATTGATTTGAAGTGTATTTTAAAGTTTCTACCTTTTGCTAATCAGAAACTCTGCTGGGCCCAGATGCGCTGCTTGCGGGCTTCCAAATGGACAGGCGAACGCTCTTTAGTTTTTAAGTAGCTTTTTCTGGTGGCTGAAGGGAAGGAGTTTCTTAGACAAGCTTTCTGCCTAATGATTATTTTGCAATGGATGGCAGCCAAAATATTTTGCAAGACAGGTATTTTGTTTGCAGGTATTATCATAAACAAACATAAAACTTCATAGTCTACCTTCAGCATTATGTGGTCAATATGCCTGTGGAAGACATGTATTTTTATCACCAAGCTAAGCAAAGGTAATACAGAAGAAAGATGATCCAGTAGTTACAGCATATGCTCAGTCTCTACAGAGCCATGCTCGGTTACCTGCTGTATCACAGAATTTCTTTGTTACCTTGAGCACACCGCATGCTCCTTTTGTGCTTTGGCTTCTCCTTTGTAAATATTCTACAGCACTCAAAAACTCTGGAGCCATTTTTAAATGCCTTTTCTTGCTCTAACCCGACTTCAGAGGAACAGAGAGGGAAGGTGCAGCTATTTTCAGGTTATTCTTCCTGGTGCTGCAGCCCCATTTTCAGCCTGAACTCCTTAGTTCCCTCTCTGTCATTATTACTTCTCCAGTGCCATGGACTTTCACTCTATTCTCCTTTAGGTACGGTAAGTTGTTTCATTCTAGTTATGCACAGATAGTGACTGTTTACAGGAAACGCAGCAAAAATATTTCTTAACATAGGAACTCTGAGCTTTCAAAAAAGCCCAATGGCCAGACTTGGAGGTGACTGCTGAGCAAAGCTAAGAGGAGCCATCCATGCCTTGCATCTTGGACAGCCTGAATCAGACTAGCCCTGCAGGACCAGCCCTGAAGGGTCCAGCCTCCATCACAGTCCCTGCTTTTCCATGGGTGCTGCTTCCTACTAGCATTTTGGGGGAGACGAAGTTAGGTAAGATGAAAAAGTAAAAGCTCCTGTACAGCCCTTGGTAACTTCCAGCAGGCCACTGAACTCTTCTGCATCCAGGAGGGTGGTGGCAGTATTTGCCCCCCTCTTGCTCCAGTGTTTCCCAGGCTCCAGACCCCTGCTACAGGACAGCTGGCAGGACTGGGCTTCCCCTTCTCTGAGCAAGCACACAGGAGGTGCCTGGCTCCATAACTTATTCCCAATCAGATGCACTCTCCAAGACCTGCTGGAGTCCCTGGCTGCCAAGTGTAACGTGTCTCCTCTTACACCCACACCTGCAGCCCACCCTGCTGTCATCCAACCTGCCACCCTTCCTGACCACCCTGTGCCGGCAGCCCTCCTTTCCCCCGGGGTTGAGGCTGGGACCTTTCCTTCCCTGCTGCGGGGTCCTCCTCCCCTTCCCTTCCCCAGAGAAGGGTCCCTGTGCCTTTGTGTTGGGTCACAGGGCAGTCCGTTCAGGCAGGCACCTGCCTGCTGCTCGGGGCAACTCCGTATAAATTGCTCTATGGCGAGCATAAGCTTTGAGGTGGTCTTCTTTCACTCCTCACCAAAACAAGGGCTGTCAAGATCCATATAAAAAGACCCACCTCATAAATATCCTCCCATTATTGCTCTCTCTCTCCTTTCTACTGCTACTCCTTCTCATTTCTCTGGCAATCCCTGCTGAAGGTAGAGCAACCTGGTCTACTGGGAGGTGTCGCTGCCCATGGCAGGGGGGTTGGAACTAGATCATAGAGTAGTAGGAGTCGGAAGGGACCTCTGGAGATCACCGAGTCCAACCCCCCTGCCAACGCAGGAACACCTAGGGCATGCCACACAGCAACATATTCAGGCAGGTCTTGAAAGTCTCTAGAGAAAGAGACTCCACAACCTCTCTGGGAAGCCAGTTCCAGTGCTCTGTCATATGCTTTTTAAGGTCACTTCCAACACAAACCATTCTATGATTCTAAGCGGGAATTGGGAGCTGTGTGTGAAAGAGGGGTGGAAACAGGGCTGAGAAAACTCAAGCTTGACTTTAACTGAGGTTTGAGCTTTCAGTCAGCAGTTACTCATCCTGCATAAGGGATGCGACTAGAGAACATCGGTCCCTCTGGCAGGGGCGGGATGTGCTCACCGCTAGTCTCAGGCAGGGTGGAGTGCCGGCATCCCACACCTCCTCATTCCAAGCCCTCTGGGCCAGGATTTTTGCTTCTGTGCTCTGGCTTTGTGCTAAGTTTATGCCTGTATGCAAATCCTTTGCATGTATGCTCATTAAAGCATTTGCATAAAATATTCCCAGAGGATCATGGAAGCTAGGAAGGGGCAGGGTTTATGCATTTGCCTTAGAGATGGCAGAGGTATAGGGGTGTTGTTTGTCAGTATGGATATGCACATACATCTCATTTACCCAGGCCAGTATGTGTCCATTTGGGAGAATTAAAGGCAAGAAGATCATTTTGGATGTTGTCCATCTGAAACTTGGCAGGGTAGGAGTTAACCCTCCCTTTCTGGCCAGAAAGGCTACAGCTGCCTGTCCTGAGAGTAAGGCATTGCAGGACAGAACCAGCTGTGAAGAATTAATTTCTCTCCTTCCTCCTCTATGAGAAGCCTTGTGGGCTGGGGCTAACAATATGAATGGAGAAGACTGCTCAGGAAGAGAGCTAGAGGGTAACTAGAGGAGAAGGATTTATCTTTCTCTCTTCTTTGTGCAACTTGGCTGGAGAAAGGCATTTTGAGCTTTGCTGTGGACTTGACAGGGTAAAGACATCTTCTCCTTTGACTGAAGAGTCCTGTTGAATTTGTATGGCTCATGTAATGTCTTTAATGAGTTTGTACATGCATGTGAGTGCTCTTTATGGAAGCAAAGCAGACTTGAACTGCAAAGATGTTGTTTTAGAGTATCTTCCAGTATAAGACCTAGGAGTGGTTTCTCTCAGTTAGGATTGAGCTGTTACTACAGCCCAAGAGAAGACCAACTGGAGAAGGCATAAGGTAGTGCTTACATTTGTCTTCCTTCCTGACTACTACTAAGAAAGTAAAATTATGCTTGATGCAAGTTGTGCCAGGAAAGGAGCTGAGATGTTGGCACCACCCTTTCCTATTTCAGTGGTTGCCCAGCTCTGAGCTGGCACTGGTCTCTGTGGGCTCCAGAGCAGAAAGAAGGTGGTTTCCTATCGTTTCAACTCTTCCGCCTGCCGTGCTTTCTGCTTTTGGGGCCTGGTCTCCTGCCAGCAGAAGCATATGCTCAGTCTGGCCTGAGAAGTCAATTGTTCTCAGTTTGTGCAGTGTGGTACTAAAGACCAGCAATATTAATAATATGAGGGAGCTCTACTGAACACAGGCTTTGAGAGTTCCTCCCTGTTGGTCACCTCTCATGTTTCAAAGCCCTGCCTAAAATGTTAAAACTTGGGGTGAAGGTGGAGGTGTTAACTGGTCCCTGGGGAAAAAGAAATTGTAGAAAATCAACTTGGCTAATCTGACTTCTGAAACTCAAACCAGTCCCTTAAAAAATGAAGTTCTTGCTCTCCTAGTGGCTTATCTACTGTGTGGATTTTCAGAAAAGAGCCCACTTGAGAAGCCTTCTCAAAACTGACTGAACCATGCTATATGCACTATCCATAGCTTGTCTTTGTTTTTAAGGTTCATTGCAGTCATCCTCAAAGAAACCTCTACCTATGATTTTCCTGGTGTGTGAATTGGAGAAATAAGGTCAGAAAGGATATCCAGATATCCAGTTTATCCCATTCCACAAGGAAAAACAAACCTTGACTGCTTCTTGCATAACTGATGGCTGTCTGACCTCTTCTTAAAAACATCTCCAAATAGTACTTTTATAGCTGTGATAGGCTGTTCTAGTGGCTAACCATCATGCTACTGTACTGCTGCTCTTTGATCCCACTTGACCTATTTGCAATGGATGTGAAGCACAGCATATTCCCTTCCTCCCTGCTGCTACCCTTTATGTATTTGAAGACTACAGTTGTGCCTCTGATGTGTCTTCTTTAAAATGAAGGGGAAAAAAAAAACCCCAAGAAAGTATTTTTCTGGTCTTATACAATTGTAGACCACGTTTTCCAGGCCCTTGATCATTCTTGTGGTTTTATTGTAGTCTCTCTGCCATTGTCCCTCAGTTTTCTTAAAATCCAGTACCTTACCCTGGACACAGAGTTCCAGTGAGATCTTAGCAGCCCTAGATGAGCTGGGAGGAATAAATCACAGATCAGGCAGAAGTCACTTCTGGCTATGCATGCAAGCATGATACTTGCTGCTTTTGGTTTTTTTATTTTCTTTCTTGCAACAGCAGAATGTTGTTGTTGACTTCAGTTTGGTTTGGTCTCCACTAGCAGCTTTTTACCACTGCAGTTTTAGATAGTGTCTTCTAGTTATGGGAATGTGATGTGAATGTCAAAATCCCCAGTAAAGGATAGGGGGTCTTTGCATCTACTAGTTCTTGCATACCCTGCTACCCTAGTGATAGGAAAAATATCTGGGTGTTAGCTGCAACTCATTTCCTTGTTATGTTCCAGATGTTTATAGAACATTTCTTTCTTTGTTCCAGTTCTCTCTAGGATTTCATATGAAGTTGCCTTGTGTTTTATTCTTCAGCTCCTCCCTTTTCCAAAAAGGCATTATGTCTCCCCTCCCCAGTGTTCTGACACCTTGCTGTTTCTCTGTTGGGTCCCAGAGGGCTGCTAACAGCTGTGAGATTGCTTCAACAAATAGTCAAAGCACAGACTAATTTATCCAGCTAAGTAGTCTTAATTTTTTTCTTCTTTCTAGACTGAGATCTTTCTCTGTCATCTGTGACATTACTTGTGTTAATCATTTGGGTGTGAGTGGTCTTTTTTACAGAAAGCTGAAGTGAAAAAGACAAGTGCTTCCACCATCTTCACATCATGCATTGCATGCTTTCCTTCCTCGCTGGGTAGTTCTTCCATGGACTTCATGTCCCTGGTAATGTATTTTATGCTTTCTTGATGTCCTGTTGATCCTATTGGTTGTATTACTTTTTACATCTTGACTTTTCTGGTTTGGTCCCTACGTCTTCAGCCTATGCATTTAGATTCATGTGCAAGTGAATCTCTTTTCCATTTTCTGAATGCACTCTTCCTTGCATTAAAGATGAATGAAGTGGTCATGATTTAAGCAAATCATCTGTCTGTTACGACAGTTGCTTTCCCTTCTCTGCTGGGATTGTTTGAATTGGTGTCCGTACCATTGTTTCTTTAAGGTGCTGCCAACTTTCCTGAATTTTCTTTTCTCTGAGACTGGTTTCTCATGATTATCAGTTCTATGAGGTTTTTGAGATATGGTTTCTGGAAGTCCATTGTATTTATTTTGCTGCTCTCCTTCCTTCCTTTCCTATGACTTGTGAACTCTGTTGTTTCATGGTCATTCTCACACAAGCTGCCTTCCTCTTGCATGCTATAACCTTTTCTTTGGTTAGAGTCAAATTCAGTTCTCATTTTGTTTATGTATCTCGGTTTTAATCTCTTCTTATTTATTCCTTATGCCATTTGCATTATTTCATCAGGTGATCCATTATCCTCTTCAACAACCTTCCAACGATTTTCAGATGAGTAATGATATTTCCCCTAGTTCATATACCTCTACCCAAGCACTTAATGCTTGTATTTACTTGTTCACTTTTGAAACCAGTCCTTGTGGATACCAGTTGCATTAATTCAGCAGGTCAGGGCACAGAGATGCTCTCCCTGCTTTATGAGTTGAATGCTATCTCTGATCACTAGTGGTTTTTCTTGGAACATCCATCCAGGTTCAAGCAACTGAAAGCCTTCTTGGTGATATCACCTGCACAGCCATGCAACCATTTCCAGGAAAAGAGTTTTAAGTAGCTGATGCCACTTGTGACTGAAATAGCTAGTGCTTTATTCTTGTAAGGAATTTACCCTTCCTCCTTTCATACATGAACTGCTCTGACCAATGCTAAGAAAATCTACTCTTTATATGTTGGTTCTAGCCAACTACCAACACATCAGACCTCTAATTTCCATGGAAAATTCATAGATAAATTATCTAAGATGTAGTTAGAAGCTATTTAATTGAAATCCAGTTTAGACTCATACTTAGCTACTGACATTGTGGATAATCTGCTGTCAGAGGAGGGAGGCCTGACACTCCTCTCCTGAGTCTGGACCACCTGGCAGAACAGGAGCTGTTGTTGAACAGGAAGTGCTGTTGTCCTGCTGAGAGGAGGTGGCAGAATTCTGGAAAATGCAATAAATTATCCACATCTGTGGAAGGGGCATGTTCAACGAGTAGGGAGGAAAACAGACATGCAATGAATTGTTAAGGTGTAATGGATTGAGGTATCAGATATATGTACATAGATATAATCATAGAATCATAGAATAATTTGGGCTGGAAGGGACCTTTAGAGGTCACAGAGTCCAAGACCCCTACAATGAACAGGGACATCTTCAACTAGATCAGGTTGCTCAGATCCCTATCCAACCTGACCTTGAATGATTCCAGAGATGGGACATCTGCCACCTTTCTAGGCAACCTGTTCCAGTTCACCACTCTCACCATAAAGAATTTCTTCTTTATATGTAGTCTGAATCCCCCCTCTTTTAGTTTAAAACCATTGCACCTTGTTCTATCACAACAGGCCCTGATAAAAAGTCTGTCCCTATAACGGTGCATTTCCCTTCATACAGATTTTCCTTTCACAACGTTAGCCATGTGGTTGGCCGTGACCAGCTCACAGATTGTTAAGCTTAATTATGAATTTGATGGAAAGTATGGTAGATGAAAGAATAAAACTTATAAGGTGTTTAAAGCTGTTATTCCGTTTTCTTTAAGAGCATCCTGTTCACCATTAGTGGAATAGGGTTCATGTATTCCCCTTTGATATTAGTCTCTCACACAGCAGCATTCTCCACTGATACTGTCCACTAATTCTGGTCACCTGAAAAACTTACCGAACGTTGGAGGAGGAGGGATTGCTTTTTATTAGGATCCTCTCTCACACAGAGACCACTGTAATACAGTGTGCTTGAAAGTAGATCAGACCTAAGGAAATGCAGATTTGTACATGGCACTGGTGATGTCCCAGCGTGAGCATCAGGCCAGCCTCAGCAGGAGAGATGTGCAAGAAAAGCTCTTCCAGAGCAAAGGCTGAGTAATGTGTTTACACAGTGTCATTGATTTAAAAGGAAAAAAGAAAAGGGGGGGGGGGGGCAGGGAATGAAGACCAATATCTATGACATTTTTACAGATTTTTTTCCATTTACTAATGCATTTCTTTGAATCATTGCTTGATGCATAATTTGATCTCATGTTCATGCAATCTTTCTTCTCCTTTGATGACACCTCCACCCTCTTATATTTTGATAATAAAATCGTATTTCTTTCAAAAATATATCTCTGAGCTTCTGTTTAGCTGAGATTGTCAGAGAAGTGATCATCCACATCAGAGCTCCTGAGATAAAATACATGTGCCCACTGTCTCCCTTAACACTCAGATCTCAGTCAGTCTTTGACCCATTATTCAGCCAGTGCCTTCCAGCGCTTTCTGCAAGAAGGTGATGTGCAGGAACAGACCTCTAGCTTGCAGAAGACAGCTCAATTCATTTGAGATAAGTGACTCAGAGCCAGGACCATGCCATTCATTGTGCTGAATCTGAGTAACATTCACAATTAATCTGTTTATGCCCTGATTAACCATTCAAATAAAATTTTTATCACTCCTAGTTAAAAGCAGACATAAAAGGGAGCTTCCTCTTCCGATCAAGAGACGTTGCTCCAAAACAGAATTCCTTCTTCCTGGAGCCAGGCGAAATAACCAAGAGGGGTGACATATGATTCACCTACCAGTGCTCTCCATCAAAAACCGTAGCTAAAACAAGATTACTAAGAAGAAGAGTGCTGTTAAAGGAGGAAACTGATGCTGTAATTTTGTTAAGGAACATGAGATTATTTAAAAGCCTTTTAAAAAGTCTTTGTTCCGGGAGAGGAGTAGTGAGCGAGGATTTTAGAGGAAGGGAGAAGGGAGTGAGATTATTAGTCTTTCTTGCCTATAAAGATTCATGCTGCTTGCTTTGCCCTAGCCAGCAAGGGTAGGGGATTTCAGGAGCCATTGCAGGTCATTACTCCAGCTCTAATGAACAGGACACAACCTGCACCTTCACTTTGCAGAAGCTGAAAGCATGAAAAAACCCCTCATTGCGGGATGTAGAGGCTTTGGTGCACTATACTGCACATAATTGCAGGTTAAGGTTTTTTTCCCAGCCTGTATGTTTGTTCCTGGCTGTGTTGATCCCTGGCATTCTCACACAGCAGCGGTCTCACATTGTTCAGGATTTCTTTATAAACTCTCGAAGCCGTGAATGAGCAAGCCTTGAGGCGTGTGCCTCTCTGCACTCACCGCTAGCCAGTTCTGCACCTGCTGGCAGCCGAAGCAGTGATGAGGCAGGCAGCGAAGCAGGCTGCCACCGCTTTCAGCAGGCTCCACCGCATCGTAGGAACGGGGAATTACGAAGCAAGTACATGTTAGTGCAGTGACCCTGTAGGAAGTGTTGCAGGGACCTACAGGGCAGACACCCAGAGCTGAGGGGAGCAGGGATTTGGGTGAGTGTGCCAGGACAGATTGGGTGCTGGGTGCAGACCTCAGCTGGGGGCTGCTGCTGGATTTGCCCTGCCCCCAGCGTGCCGGGCCTCTGCGGAGCTGGGCCAGCACAGCTGTCCCTGGGATCAAGGGCAGAGCCTTCGCCTGGAAAGTTGGAGGTTCCACTCTGCTTCTGAAAGTGGCTTCTTCGCATACCAGCTCTGTGCATTGGAAATATTATTGAGAGAGATAAAAAGAGAATTCGTGCCCTGCAGACACAGACCGCTGGCCCCGAGTTACATGTGGCCGCTCCAAATGTAATTCTGAGTAGTAAAAGCTAAGGGACTGAAGGGATCCATTAATCTAGATGCTGTAGTAGTACAAAAAGCATGTTGTGTACAGTGTCAACTCCCAGTCAGAGTTGTGCATTTTGATCAGATACTCAAGGTCAGATGGAAACTTGCTGGTGATCCCGTCTGACCTCAACTGGTTTTCAAGCTTTCACTCCATTTGCTGTTGGTAAAAAGAGAGACTCTGCAGCAGGGCTCCCCACGTTCAGTTCAGCAAGGGCCACTCACTGGGCAGGATTCTGCCTGGGGGCTGCCTAACAAATGGAGAAAACATTGCTGAGGGGCAGGGAAAAAGCTCCAGGATCTGGCACAGGTTGTGTCTGTGCATTTCTCCTGGAGAAAGGATGAGTGCTCTGGAATGGAGCTGGTACCTGTTCATTAACTGTGTGTCGATGTTGCCCTTCTATCATAAATTAATTGTATGCTTTAAATGCAGAGCTCCACCGAGGAGAATGTTACAAAACTTTGGATTTGTAATGTGAGGGGATGGGGGGCTTAGGGGAACTGTGGTGTTCTGGACTTCAAAAAAAGAAATGTTACCCAAAGGAGCTTGGAAATCAAGAGAGGTTCCAGTTATGAACAATTTTGAATAAAAAGATTGAATTCATGCTGCAAAAAACCTTTCAGGACGTGGCTTGTTTTCCATAGTTAATCCCTTCTAAATATTTAAGAAAAAAAAAAAAAGAGAGAGAGAGAGAATGGAAATGGTGCTTTGTCTAAAAAATAGCACCAGAGGATCCACTAAACAGATAAAGAAATCCCACAGTTGTTTTGTGCCCTGGGATCCCTCCCCTCAAACAGGCTCGCCCTACTCAGTGCAGTCCTGGCAGCACCAAAAGCGAGTTTGCATTTTCAAAATGTACGTCTAGAATTCGGTAGCCTCCAAATTTGCTTTTAGCCCTCAAAGCGTGCGTGCCCAAAGCACACGTTGCACACAAGCCATGATGTATGTGTGCAAGGAACTGGGGAATCAGACCTGCTGTTACTTTCACATGCAAAGTGACCCGTTTCTGGAGAGAGTCCCCCCCAGCTCCTGTGCCAGACCCACCGTACGGCTGGCGTGGCCTCTCCTCACTGCCATGCCCTCTGAAATCTCCCTCTGCAGACCAGCAATGTGCCTGGGGCCTCCGAAACCCTGGATCCATCCAGCATGGACCAAAACACACGGAGCTGGCTGCACGCCCAAACGCAGGGTTTTGTGGGTGTATTGTGTCCTTGCATACATTTCCAGGCAAAACATACTACACCTAGCTTCGGATGCCAAACTTTTCCAATTATGAGAGAACAGCAATTCACCGAGGAGTAAGTATTCCTTCAATTTCCTTTGCTTGGAAATGATACCGAGAATCTGTTCTGAATGGAGGCAGATGAAAAATGCTACATGTTAATGCATATTCTGGGTTAGCTGTCTTTGTTAAATTAGAATGAATG
This sequence comes from Todiramphus chloris collaris, assembly GCA_025345505.1. Taxonomy (NCBI): domain Eukaryota; kingdom Metazoa; phylum Chordata; class Aves; order Coraciiformes; family Alcedinidae; genus Todiramphus; species Todiramphus chloris. Next base: position 9,281,013 of record JANVCC010000043.1, on the reverse strand, counting down.
CTGTTCATTTCCCATCTGGTCCTCTTTGACATTACTTCCAGAATATATTCACAGCTCTTATTTGTACAGTACAAATGGCTGGCTGTAGTACCAACTTTACCTTTTATAGGCTGCTAAAATGTTGGTGCCAGATCACAAAATAACATTCTACTTCTAGGAAGCATCTGTGGACATTACTTGCTCCAACAGCTTTCTTCTTTTTTCTTCCTATTTTCTTTAAATGTAACCATATATGTGAAGTGAGTTTGTTGTCAAACCAAGTGAAAGTTGACGGTTTGACAGCCCTGGAGCCTGCAATCTTCCTTGCTCAGCGAGGATGCAGCAGGCAGATCAAGCAACGTGCTATCAGCCTTCTCATCTCTTCGGCACAGCTTTCCCCGAGGGCTGAAAGAGCAGATATTTCTCCATCTGCAGCTGCTCATTGGTGCCTTTGCTGGCTTCTCCGCTGAGGGATTTTGTTCTCTGGATCCCTGCGCACTCTAGGTTGCCTTGAAAATTAACAATAAAACAGGAACCGAACAGCTCTCAGACAGCACTTGAATCTGGCACTGCTGACCTGAGAAGGTTTTCTGATTATTCCTAAATCTTCCCATCCACGAGCGTTTGTTTCTGGCAGTTTCCTTAGCAGGCTCCCTGTTCCAGCAACCTCCGCCCTTGCCCTCCGATGCGTTTCAGACCTACCTCGGTAAACAGAGTGTTGTGATCCGAAACGCCCACGTTTGTCTGCCTGGAGTGACCAAGGGCTGCAGCGCCGTGCTGGGAATTCTCACCATAGCAACTACAAGCATTGACAGAATTTGGGACTTATTAAATAGGCTGTTTGTTTACCTCTCAGGCTGTGAGAATAGACTACAACCTGCAGTGAAACACAGCCAGCCGAACAATGCTGGGCGGCCACTCGTGTCTTCACGTGTAAAACAGATAATTACTGTGTTCTGTAAATGAAACAGATACAGAAAGCCTGCGTGGGGTAGGAGTGTTGAAGATGTAGGGTGACACGGTACTATTATCAGCAGATCAGCAAGCGTGCTAGTCAGATGCTGCCAGGCAGTCTTGATGGATCCAGCAGAAAGTGAGTCCAACCGGTCACATCTCCTTGACAGACGATCAAGTGATCACGATCATGGAGGTCAGTTCATGGCATTAGCAAGCAACAAATTCATGAGGAAAAAAAACCAAACAAACCATTTTTGGTACCCTGGCAGAAAATAAGCAGTCTTGCAGATAGAAGCTCAATGCTCAGCCTCTGAGAGAACAAATGTATGGCAGTGGTTTTTAAGACGTTCGTCAATGCCCAAGTTGCAGAATCCCTTACCAGTGCAAAAGTGCTTTTCACAAAACACCCTCCTTCATCTGTGCAACTGTTTCAGTTTCAGCAATGTGGCATCTGGCAGCCTCTGTGCAGCCCTGTGCTTCCAGTGGGCCATAACCTGGTGTGGGGCTACTCTAAGCTTTGTTCAGCAAAGGATATAGGTGAAAAATTAGGAAGAAGCACCCAAGGTTGAACCTCTTTTGCTCACCCCAGAGCTGCTCAACCTCCTCAGCAGCAGCTCTGTCAGGGTGATGGCTTTCAAGACCTGCACATGGGTGCTTCTGGGCACTCACCATTGCTGGAGTGGGACCAGGTTGATGCTCAGTCTTGGCACAAGCTCTCTGAGCTGTGGTGTCCAATGGGCACTGCACACTGGGTGCAAACTGCTTATGCATGCACTCTGGCAGAAAAGCCTCAGGGCAGGCCTGTAAAATCAGCTAATGAATCCCCAGCACAGCCAAATCCCTGGAGAAGGGGCAGGTACAAGCATGGCCAGAACACAGACTGGCAGCATCGAGCATCCTGTGGCACACAGCTGCAGTTTCTGTCCAGCACCCAAATGTGTTGCCCCCTCTCCCACATGTCCCCAACAAGCCTGTGACCTGTGTGGGAATTCCTGCTCACTGCCTGAGCCCCACTGAGGCTTAGGATGTTGTTGGCACTGAAGGGCCCAGTCCAGGCAGCAGCCACAGCGTGTGGCTGCGAGATGCTGAAAAAAGGCAAAAGAAGCCACACTGCATAGCCCGCCTCTGGCACCTCCATGAAAAGGAGCCATGGCTGCTGCTCAGGTCCTTGCCTTAGTCAGGGAGGGGGTGGGAGGTGGGCTGGAGTCCCATCCCATCCCATCCCATCCCATCCCATCCCCTAATTAGAGCATTTCTGTAAGAGAGACAGGTCCAAGCCCCATCCCCTTTGCCTTTTATTGGAGCACGATAGCTGTCCGGTCACAGACGGGATGCTTAGGCCCGTGTGCAGGCAGGTGACTGTAGGAAGTGAGAGCAAAGTGGGGAAATACCTCTGTGACAAAGGGGAGCCTGGGAAGTAGCCTCCATAGCTTTGCTTACTGCAAAAACCTAAGGACTCCCGAGGCTTCTATTAAAACTTTTTCTCAGGTCTTACCTTGAACTAAGCTCTCCTCCCTTCTGTAGGCAGGAATTCTTACTCTTTTATTACCTAAGCTTATAATTTTGCTAATAATCCTCTCTTCTGTGCAGGTGCTAACCCTTCTTTTTACTTACCGTAAGTAATTAACAAAATTAACATCAAGAAATTGTTCTCAGATATCCCTAGACTGGAACTGATGCTTCTCTTTGAAACCCAAAGAAGGGATCTTAGACCTGGAAACCTGCCTGTTTCATCTAACCATGTGAGCTTGTCGGATGAGGGTCATTCTATCTCCATGCAACCCTGGCCTTGGCTAATGTCAGGGAGATCCCTGTATTTTTGTCCCCTCTTTCAGCACCTGTTCAATTTTAAATGCAGAATGCTTTCCTTAGAGGTGCCCTCAGCATGAGGCTGGGGAGCTGTTTCCACTCCTCATCTCCTGGCTAAGGAGAGCCTCCATGCTGCTGTATCCTGGCCAGGTGCAGATGCCCTCTTTGTGGACTTCCAGTGGGTTTGGCTGATCATCTGAATGTACCCATGGTGGGAACCAAGGTGTGCCCACAGCTGGGCTCCTCACTGCTCACAGCAGCAAGGAGATATCCCACAAGGCAAAGGGGAATAAATTGCTGCTGTAGCAATGCTTTCTGCTACCAGGATCTTGGAAAGTCTTGTGTTGGGTGGGCCACCACAGCTTTGCTACCACCACCCAGCATACAGCTCTGAGCACAGCTGACCTCACCCGGACTCACACCCTGATGTATGGAGTAGCATTGCAGTTCACTTGGACGTGGCAGACCCTCACAGCTTCAGTATCCTTTGTTTCTGTGTGTTTGACTTTAGATGGCAAAGATTTATTTTTCTGAGATGCGAGACGCTCCTGGCTCTTGCTGCAATCAGGACAGAGCACAGCAGAAGCATCAAATTAGAGCATCTAGTTTGGTTAGAGAATGGGGACAGCAGGAGCAGCATGCCCGGAGGGGAGAGGTTATTGCTCTCCCTTTGAAAGGACAAGGATGGAGTTCAGTGAAGGTATGAGGATTAAGCAAATGCTAATGGTGAGCATGTAAATGGGTGATCAGATTATGGAGAGACCTGCAGGCCCTTGCGTGTGTGGACAGGCAGAATCATGGGGCAGCTGGTGGCCATGGGCAGCTTTGGCTGCTCCAGCCTCTCAGAGAGGTGCTACTGCAGCTCGTTTCCAGGCTGGCTGTGGCAGGTTGGTATGTCACTATTGTTCCAGCCTTACCACTTACTGTGACCATGCACTTTTCAAAGTATTTTTCTACCACCTGTCATACAAGCAGAGTATGACCCAAACCACGGCCCTGAGTATTTCAAGGTGATCGTATAATGAATGAACTTTGACAGCTAAAATTTCCTCAGTGTCAGACATTTGGTGAGGCTTGAAGATACAGAGATGCTGAAAGATGGTTTCCTATCGTTCAGTTCTGCAGGGAGCGAGGCACTGGCATGTGTCACACTCTGATGGGGTGTGGATTTCACAGTCACCCGGAGAACCTTTCACTCAGCTTTGTGTGGGGCTTTCTCAGTACAGGATAAAATCATGGTCCCTTAGAAGTTCATCAGGATGTAGAAAGTGTATCTTTACTCAAGAAGTAAGCAATGTGCAAAATTAATTTTGTTAAGCAGGAAAAAAAATTTGTATGTGTATTTTGTACATGAATTATCTAAGTAAGAGGGAGTATGTTTTTTCATCTAATTATTTCATTCTGCTTTCTTACTCCCATGATTTTTGATGGACTGTAGTTCCCCAGCTGTGCTTCAAAACACTAAGGAGAACAGCTGTGGACAGTGTGGAGTTGAACTTCAGAAGAAAACCAGCCCATTTTTCTCGGTTCATAAAGAGGTCCCAACACGAGTCTTTTGCTGGACTCAAACCATCCCTGAACACCAGCAGTCACTTCTGGTTACTGCTCTAGTATAATTTCAGTGGCTTTCCTGGGGACCTGTTCAAAGTAGGAACTTCAGAATTTCCCTGTGGGGAGGGAAGGGCCTGATTTAGTGCACATTAACCTTTCCTCCCCCAGCTGTGGTGCTGGGCTGCGAGGGAGGCGGAGGTCAGGAGCTGAGCCTCTCCCCTCCCAAGCCCTGCCTGCACATCCCCCGGCCCACCTTAAGTATGCTCCTTCCCACTGTGAAGCTGCACTTCCAGGATTTGGGGCTGAATTGAAACTGTGCTTCAGGGGCAGCTAAGCCCAAACCGGACCCCAGCCCCCAGACTTATCCTGGTTCAAATACCTGGGAGATGATTGCTTTGAATTAGACAGTAAGTTCCCTTTGTTTCCCATTTCTGAGTCATCCTCTTTTACTGCCTCACATTTGCAGCAGTGAATGAATCCAACTGCCAGTTTGAAGAATTATTTTTGTGGCAGAGCACGCCTGATGGAAGAGACACCCATTGCTATCCATTTCCATTAGCAGCCTGTCAATAGAAATTAAATTACATGAATAAGGCACTATCAGTGCCAACATCACTGCAGGAAAACATTAATTAATCCTCATTTACATTAGTCAGTGCTACCGTCAAATAGACTCTTCTGTTGCTACAAAAGACATTTCCACAAATGATTGTTGCTGTCTGATAAACAGATTCACAGAACCTCACTGACTCACTTGTTGGGCACTCGCCATCACGTTCGGGGTCTGAACGAAGCAAATGCTTTGTGGGATCCTATTCAAAGCCCAGGTTGAACATTGGGCCTCCGAGTCCTATTCAAACCAACTCAGACACTGAAGAGGTGGGGCTTCAGGCTTGAAAGAAAAATAAATCCCCAATTAACTTAAAACAGTCAAAGCAAATTTATTTTTCTAAGGAGTTCATGATGTGCCCATCACAGTTCGATCTAAACATCACTAAGTGTCTAGTGATCATTCAGAGGGTGCTATATAATAGGAGGAAAGCAGAGGGGACTGATCCTTCCCTTCTGGCTTGAGAAGGAAGGACTTACAGCTAAACTCTTTCCCGAGTGAACATTTAAGACAGACGTGCCCTATTTAAATCACAGAATGTCTACTTTGGGATTTTTGAACCCTGCTGAAATCCAGATTTGCAAACAGGCTCTGTCTTCACTGCAGACTGAATGAAGCTCCTACATCCAAACACCACTGCCCTTTGAGGGGCTCCAAGACCCAGATCTGCAGTGTGGCTCATCTCAGGTGGCCCGATCCCCAGCTGCCTGACCTCTGTCTGGGGAAAAGGAAGGAAGGAACAGCACTGCTGCATCAGGAGAGACGTCTTTTGTACCCAGCTTTTGGGAGATACATGGTACATGGCCAGATCCACAGCTGGGGCTAATCCAGTGCAGTAGGACTGACACCATAAAGAGTCCTCATGACTCCAGAGGCTTCGCTGATGCTCCCACACTCTCACCATCCCATCCATCCATTGAGACGGCACAACTGACTTCACCATAAAACAACATGGACATGGATCTGTAGCATAAGCAACGCCACCCTGTTGCCAGCAGGCCTTGATTTCTATCCAGGACACCTCCTGGGAAGGGAGGGTCTGCAAACTAGGATGGGTCAGAAAGCAGTTTGGAGAAGTCAGGTGTCTGCTTTGGGATTGTAAGCCCTGTTTCTGGACCTGGATGCTGGATGCAGCAACATTTAGGCTATTTCCAAGTCTTTCCATGAATGTAGAGGGAGCACCGTGACCTGACCATCAGTCCCAGGTGGGGCACGGTTTTGGTCCCGGAGCTACACAATTATCGGCTCAGACTGAGCTGATTACTGGTGTTTTCTCTGCCTGTGATGGAAGTCAGAGATGAAGTCATCAGTTCTGGTGGCGAAAAACCCAACAGTGCTTAAGGAGGAGGAGCGATGAAAAAAACCAAAGAAAACACCAGAATGCCTCGAAATCATGGCAATGACTTTCTCAATAAGTTGCATTGCACAGCTGGCTGTACTGGCCACTGAGGTGACCGTGTGTACCAGTGCCACAGAGCTTTTATTCTTCTGCTTTGCTTCAGGAGACTAATTGATCTAATGGGAGGTGGGAATGGGTGGAAATGGAAACTGTGATGAGGAACAGCTTTTGCCAAGAGATAAGAAATGCCATTAGCGGTTCTTCTCTCTGGCAGACTGCTGGGTCACGGGCGCTGCTCCTCCTCCCTAAGCATTCAGGAGAGCGCTTCATCCAGCCACCACCTCTGCCAGGGAGCTGTTTGGAGGCACGGAGCTGCAAATTCTTATCTCTACTGGAGACCTGTGTGTTCGTGCTTAGAGTCTTTCTTTTTACCTGTGTGGAAAAGTAGTACTGGTATGGGGCTGTACACAGAAAAGTGCTAGTTTGAGCCAGTAATTTGGGATGGAGAAGCATCAGTAAAATCAGACTAAAATCTCTGAACTTTAGTAGGTTTTGAAATACCATTAAATACTTCATCTGTATAGTGTCTTGTTAGAACTGCTGGTTGCTGTAATGTCTCTAAATTTACTGTAAGTGCCCTTCTGCTTCTTTCCTTCCTTTCACGAGGCACATGTTCAGGCACCAAATGACTGTATGGGGATGTATTAAACAATAAACAGCAGAGTCCTGATGAAAAAGCCTATCTGGAATGAAGACAAGGCAGTATTCGGTGCTCAACAGGCAAAACCGAGAGCAGGAGATGTAGGATTCACGTCACAAAGACTATGCAGTAAAGCAAAATACACCCCATAACCCTCCTGACATTTAGAGTGAGGAAGTAGAGATGTAAACAGCATCTATTTATTGGCCCTGCCCCAGTATGAACCGTCCTGGGAGTGCAGGGATGGGCAGTGGTTTCCACTCTGAGTAAGAGATGCTGCAGTGGGGTTTTAAAGCTCTGCTGGTCCACGTAGGAGCTGCTTTCTGTAGTGCCCCACCTGGTCCTGCTGGGCAAAGGTGTGCAGGTCATGGGCCTCCTGCTCCATCTCTCTCTATGTCTATTGATCTATAGGGAGAGAGCATTTCAGTGCATGTTCCCCTGAAGCTGATGCCTGAAACGATCTCTGCAGGAGATAATGGTGAGCAGCCCTCAATGAAAGTGTGAGCTAAATCTGATTCACAGCAATCATTTGAAATGTGTTACCCAGTCATCTGCTCCCTTGTACTGCATGCCAACACTAATATAATGAACCGCTGATCGTTCACTTAATAGCTACACTGTGGCTGAATAGCTGGGGACTCCTACATCATGTAAATTTGCCTAGATTTCATACGCCTACTGGTGACCTCCAATCCCTTTCTAAATGATTTAGTTCCTCTGAATAGAATGGATTTATTCTGGGGTTTTTTTTCTGTTCGGTAAATGAAACGGGAGTCAGGTCCCCTAATGTTATGTTAAACTGTGTTGAATTATCTGTGGCAGAAAATCTCGCCTCAGGTAAAATGGCAAGTATTTAAGATTTTCAACTGTTTATCTCTATCTTTGCTTGCATGACCTACTTTTTTTTCTCCCAGTAAGTAAGTCTTTGCCCACTTTTCCAGATCATGAACCTTTCTGCTTCAAAGCCAAGAGTGAGGATGTGAGGGCTGTTACTCCGGGGGATTCTTACAAGGCAGGACAAGTAAAATCAGGAGTAATCACATAAAAATAAAGTGGCATCATGAAAGACTGATAGTGCTGAGAGCAGAGGAGAAACTGTGGATAGTCTTACCTCAAAGGTTTTAAAAAGCAATTATTTAAAGAAACCAACTGTGGTATGTGTTCAGATATCAAAGCCAAAAATCACCTTCAAATTACTCAGCATCTTAGAAAACGCACATTTAATTGGAAACAATCTCCTTAATTAAACTCCGAGACTGGTTTCTGTCAGGACCCCACGCCATCTGGCCAAGGCTTTAGTCAGTATGCAGCTGGGAATACTGGCAATATGCAAATATGGTGCAGTGAACAACCTGGTGTCCATGTCCCTTGTACTCCCTGGTTTTTCCCACAACCCAGGGATGGGTGGCCAGACTTGGCTCAAGGGGCAAGCCCTGCCCAGTGGCAGTGACAGGCGATTTCCTTCTCTCTTGCTCCTGGACACAAGGCTAATCCAGCCAGCTGGAGACTTGGTTGATGATAAGACAGAGTGGGAGGCTCTTGCCTCCCATGCTGCCTCGCTCCAGCCTCTCAGTCTTGGTGGTCCAGGAGAGGCTGGTGCCTTGCTGGGAATACACAGGGCTCTAGGGGCTTTTCCAGTGTTCTCCTAAGAAAGCAGGTGGTGAGTTAATGAGGAAGAAGATACGTTCTGAGGAGAGTGTTTGAACACCAGGCTGGAGAAACTATTTCTTCCCCTGCACCTCCTATCATGCAAGTTGGCACAATATGACAATTACTTGCATGAAACTTGTAGTTGCCATGTGCCTAGCATGAGACACACTTATTTTTCTGCAATACACTGCTGCCATGCTTTACAGAATCTGAGAGTCTTCTGAATGAAGCAGAGAGACAAGGTGAAGTCCAGGGACACCAACAATCACTGCATTACTTGCTCTCTTGTCTTTCCTTTCCTGTCCCTTCCTGGGTCTGCTGAGCATGCATGTATGTGTGCACTGGGGAAGGGAAGAGATGGGAGAGGTGGGAGATGTCCATTGACTTGGCTGTGCTTCAGTAGGGATGTTAAGTGCACAAGCACTGGATTAACACTTTACTTCAGGTTTCCAGATGTCTGAGTGCTCACAGCCAGTGTAATGTCTTTATGTTCAATCCACAAAGTCTGCTTCATGCTATAAAACATGGAGCATTCTGAAAAATCTCAATCTCCCCCTAGTAATTGGGGAAGGTGGCAATTTTGACCTTAATCTCCTAGTTTCTCCTTTTTCCAGCATTCAAAAAGGTCTCTCAGGGAGTCATGATAGTCAACTCCTCAATGCTGGCAGTTGAGCAAGTTGCTCAGCTACTGCAAAGAGCAATTGTTAGCAATGGAGCAAGAAACTCAAGGTGATGATGTAGCTAAAAACATCTTTAATCCTGCTGTTTTACCTGTGCAGTGCTTGGTTTTCCAGTCCTATTTACAGTTTCAAAGATACCAACAGTTCTCACTGGTCTGTGAGAAATAAGAAGGGGAAAAAAAAAAAAAAAATCACCCTCAGAGACTGCAGTTTCGTGGTTTATTCCCAGGATGCTTGTTATTGACTCAGTTAAAGTAACTTGAAAGATTTTCTATCTTTAATGTGAGTTACATCTCAAATGACACCCAGCGTCATGGTGCAGTGAAAAGCTGCTGTAGAAGGGAGATGGGGAATTACCAGGATGATCAGATATGGAGTATGTGCAGCTACGCATGCTTCTTATTTGTGTTCCTGGGATCCTTGGAGGCCTAGCGGCGGTTCAGCACCCCATTTTGAAAAGGTCTTGTTGGTTCTCTTCCTTTGCTGTACATGTGCTTTGAGATAGCAGATAATTGCATGGGAAATAGAAGTTGGGCAAGAGACCAGGACGGGCTTTGCTCTCAATGGCTACCCAGAAAAAGTGAGGCATTTCTATGGATAAGTACATGCCAGATATCCCATCAGGATCATGCCTAATCAGTCAACAGTGATGACCCTCCTAAAAAGTGCCATTTGCCTTAGATAAGACATATCTCTCTGATAACCTCAGTATTTGCCTTATTCAAGATATTTCCCATAACAGGTACAATGAACTACATGCTATTTGTTTAAGCAAAAATATTTATGTAGGGAAGGCCAGCACTGTGACTCTCATACTTGCAGGTGCTCTTGGTTAGCCAACGGTCCAGTGATGCCCTGTTTCAAAGGAGCCGTTTCCCTCAGGGTTGCAGTGAGGTGCCCTGGTTCTCTGGCCACAGGCAGCTCTGCCAGCCTGGGGCAGCAAGCACAGGTCTTCGTGGCTTTTTCCACCCACTGCCCTTGGGAAGTTCACTCAGATATCTGCTACAGCCCAGCTTGACACAGAGAAACTGAGCAAAGCTGGCAATACCTTTTTATTCAGTGTTTTCAGCGCCTTTTTTCTTTTCAGTTTTCAACCAAGATCTTCCTTTTTTTTTTCAGGTGCCTTGGTGGCTATGGCCAGGAGGAGATGGTGGGCATGGAAGGGCATGGGGTGAGGATGTGACTGGATCCATCGTTTGGGTGACATGCAGGTGGACTAGAGCTCATGTGGCTGGGAAGTACAAGGTCATGTGCACAGCCCGTGTCTTTCTTACTTGGTAAAGCAAGAGGCTGAACATAAGAGACTTTTCTATGCCAGCCAAAAAATGGAGAAAATGCTACAGAAAGGAAATGGAAGAGGAAGTCTCCTACCAAAAGCAAGGCGAGCTTTCTTCCTCAAGAAAATTTCTGAAAAAAGGATCATCAGAGGTTTTTACTTTTTCACTGTAGTTTTTAAGTGCATATATATATATATATATATAAAAAAGCATGCATGGGTGTGTGTCTGTCTGTGTCAAATCCCCCAGACCAAGCTCGGTATGCTGACCACTCAATTGAACCTGTGAAGAACATTATACAGACCTACAGACCCAGGAATGACAAGGATTTTACAAGGGGCATATACACACACAGGACCATGAAGCCTAATAAGGAAACTCTTTACCATTTGTTTAAAGACTACATAATTTATGTTTTTCATCATCTCACAGAGGAGAGAAGGTTGTTTACTTTGATTTGTTGATGCAGCAATTTTAAACATACTGTATGGCATGTGCAGTCTATCTGGAAAAAAACACGCCTTATTGATTGTGGTGGAACCACCCTAAAAGCCATGGCACATAAAGAAGAAAACTGTGTTTAAAGCATAGAGACCGTACCATTCTCACTCATGTTACGTGTCAGCGCCTTTTATTCAATGTTTGTGATCAAAGACACCTTGAAGGAAGAATTACAGGAAAAGTAAAAAGAGAGGTTAAAAATGCCAGATTTGAGGTGTGCCTTGGGAGGTAGAAGGAGGGAGAGGTACCCATGGAGTCACTACAGGCTGCATAGCTCCCAGAAGCTGTGGGTCAAGCTCTCAGGGGCAGGTAGCTGTGAAACCAGAAGAACAACAGTGAGGCGAGTCTACGGAAAATCAGCAGTGATAAATTGTTTGCTCTTAATATAAGCAGGTTCATAAACCAATCTGATCCCTGAAGCTTGAGAGAGACCAGATACCAGAAAGCATATTTTCAGCTGCAGAGCTGGCAGAAATCATACCTGGGCTCCTGGCCCAGGTATAGCGTTACATTGTGCTTCCAACAGGTTTGATTACTCGCGATGCCCTCGCTGGGTTTGCTCAGCACTGTCACGGGTGGTGAAGCTCTCAGAGCTAAAACAAGCTTTGATTTTGTCATCATAGGCAGAGCGTTGTGTCACGGGTGCACACAGCCTGCCTGCAGTGCTTCAGGAGCATGGGGTGTTCTGGGCTGCCGAGCAAAACGCCATTGGCCGTGGGGCTGAGCCGTGGCCTGTCGCTACCTGCACCTTGGAGGTGGGCAACCTGCATAAGCCCCCAGGATGTGCCTCTCCCTGCAGCTGCCCCTTCTCCAGGGGACCCCAGCCAAAAGTTACCTGCCTGGCTGCAGAGGGGGCACAGCAGCGATGCTAAGCCTGTCTCGGCTGTGGGTACCCAGCTGAAGCCAGGGTGACCTTCTGATTTCCTTCCACTCATGTCTCATTACCCCATCCACCCCTCAGTCCCTACAGCAAGGAGTTTAAAGCCCTTCCTTTTGCTCCAGTATCCTCGCATCTTCTTGTTTTCATTTGCAGTACACAACTGCGCTGACGATTGTTAAGTGAGGACAGCAGACCTTCAATTCTTCAGACTTTTTACAAGAAAAGAGTGCACTTTGCCTAATATGGGCTGCTCCCTGGGCTCTTTGCTTACATCTATAATTTTAAACAGAAGGAGTGGGTTTTGCTGGTGGCTTTTTTTCCCTCCTTGCTCTCATTTGTTTTACTGTAAGGAAAATGTAGCCGTGTAGTCTTACTTCTTTGTGCAAAGGGTCTGTGTTCAGACAAAAGATGAGAAGTAACAATTTAAGCGTGATAGCACATTTTCATAGACTTGTATGCAAATGGTAGATACACACTGAAAAAAGGCAGATTCTGCTTTCAGTTCCTGAGCCAGATTGAAGTAGGTGGGCTAACCAAAAGAAAGATCTAATTCAAACCTATAGCTTTGTTTACAACAACTGATTTTTCCACCCTGAATGCTCTTAACACAAATTGCTACTATTTTTTTGTTTGGTTTGGTTTGGTTTTTTTGGTTCTGGTTGTTTGGGGTTTTTTTATAATGCTTGTCTTTTATGTTTATATCCTAATACAGCTCAGAATTTATTGGCAGTATCTCTTATCAGAACTTCTTGCATTGTGCCAAACATTTATTGAGGCATTTTGTATAGACAGAAGAAATAACTTAATCGTGCAGTGACTCTTCCCTGTCCTGTGGCTTAACTTTTTATTAGAGGTCACGAAATCAAGATAGCAAGCTACAGAGTGGTTAATGGCTAGAGTGGACTAGGAAAATCCTCTTCTTATCTCTTCTTCCTGTTTTCCAATGGAGGCATTTGTCTTCAAAATGAAGTTTTAGCTTCATTGAAGCATTTTGGCTTTCCTCAGGAAAACCTGGATTTCTTTTGTGGAATAGAGAAAGGCTTTTAATGTAACAATTACTGTTTCTTCTAGCAAAAATGTTTCATCAGAAATGTTTGCACTAAATTTACTAATAGCAGTGTGCCCTATGTTCCTTTCTATTAGTAGGATATATTCCAGTCAGGACTTGAAATTAAATAGACAGCTATTAATACAAGGTAGTCTCAGCCTCAAAATTCTTATGTTCAGATGATTCAATCTGATTTTATTTTGTTCATGGAATAATAGTTATTTTACCATTTGTGAGATGCACTTGGTTTACCTTCAGTGTCCATTTTGCACTGAAGACCTAATGAGCTGCCAAATGTGAACAGTAAACATGCAGCAGCTTTTTGGCATCTCATCCCTCTGTTGCCTTGGTGTGTCCTGTAGCAAAACCCCGGTTGTCATTCTAAATACATATATGACCTGCTCTTATGGTAAACAGGAGCATCAGGCAGTACGAGGGAGAGGAGGCCACCAACGCATCATCTCGTTTGGAGACTTTGAAGGCCTGAAGGTGATGCCTGCATGGCTCAGCATGGTGGCCCCGCTACTGCAGTACAGGGTGGTATGACACCCCACCCAGATGCACCAGCCCAGCCCAGTGTCCCACTTCTGGGCTCACTAGCTCCAGCCATGCTGAGCTTCAGCCAAACCAACCCTTCCCACTCCTCCCTCCCAGAGATGTGATCCTGTCTTGCTCCGTCCTCTTGGCCATGCTTGTGGGAGGGCACTGGGGTCTGGGGATCAGAAATCAGATTTGACTGTGGGGAAAATGTGATTTTTTTTTTTTTTTCTTTTTCCTCCTTCCATGTGTTATTTTCCAGCTGGATCAGTTTCCTGGGCTGGCTCACAGAGATACTGCATGGACAGATACATGCTAGGAGATACATGCCAGGAGGGTTTTCTTGGTACCGGTGAAGGATAAGGCAGTGAGAGGTGCAGGGACGCTGAGAGCCAGCCATGCTCTTAAATGAGACCCCTCACCCCCACGTCTCAGCCCAGGTAGCCAGAGCAGCCCTGGTGAGATGCAGCCCAACTGCTTCCAACAGGCTCTTGATTAAGCCATTATGTTTGTGACTAATTTCTTAAATATCTGCTTTCCATCTTATGTTCTCTCAAGAGCCTCCCGCCCCGCAGTTGACTCACACGCTAGCAGGTGCTGCTGGCAGAGACGGCACGTGCCAGTTTCTCCACTCCTGCCTCCGTACCAAGCCCCAGCACTGCTCCCCCAGCTTCTCCTGTCCTCAGCATCAGGGACACATTCTGCCCAGACCTGCTCTGCTGCCAGTGGGGTCAGAAAAATAACACTGTGAAGTAGCTCACAACATCTAATTGGGGATCTAATCAATAACTATAAATACATAAGGTCTGGGGGTCAAGAAGGCAGGGACAACCTCTTTTCACTCGTGCCTTGTGATAGGATGAGGGGCGATGGATTCAAGACTGAGTAGAGGAAGCTCCACCTCAACATGAGGAAGAATTTCTTTACTGTAAGGGTTACAGAGCACTGGAACAGACTCCCCGGAGAGGCTGTGGAGTCTCCTTCTCTGGAGACTTTCAAAACCTGTCTGGATGCATTTCTGAGTGATCTGCTCTAGTTTTGTCCTGCTGTGGCAGGGGGGTTGGACTCGATGAACTTCGGAACGTTCTGTGATTCTGTGATCTAAAGACCCATCAAGGTGAAGAAAAAGAAATTTTACTGTTTGCATTACTTCTCCGTGAGGAAGAAAGGGTTTTGAAGTGCACAAGGGGAATCTGGCATCAGAAAGCAAATCATATTCCACCTAGAAACTGTCTCATCTATATTTCTAAAGACATCACCATTTTCAGTGCTGAGTACTGCATGGAAGAGGTTATCGTATCATGGCTGGGCGATTGGGGTAGGCCTGTGGACAAGTTGGTCAGCTGCATGGTAGGGATGAGAACTGGATTTAACTGCAGCTGTTACACCACTGACAAAAGAACCTGTCCTTGTAACCGAGTCACTCTTTCTTCAGGGAATGACAAGAGGGGCCAAACTCACACAGTGCTGTAATGAAGTAATCACTGGAGCACTTGTTCAAAAATTGCAGGTCTTACATTGCCTGAAAGTAAAGTAATTCAGGAGCCTCAGACCTATTTGAACAGCTCCCTGTGCACTGAGACAAGGCATGGACACCAGAGACAGACCTCACTTTGCATTTAGGGAGTGGTCAAGGAGGAAGTCAAGGGAAGGGGTTGCATTTCCTTGAGTCAGACATGGGCAAGAGGATTTTGGCTGCAGTGCTGCTGCAGGGTGTGTCCTCTGTCTTCTAGCAAAGGTCGTGATTAAGGCATTATTTGGGGTGCTGTAGGCTATGGAAGAGGAGAGCAGGCAACTGTGTGTCACACACCCTCTTTGCAGCGAAGTTCTGGTGACCCATAGGTCACGTCCTGGTGCGGCAGCTCCATCCATCTGGACAAGACAAGGAAGGGTTGTGGAAGCAGCGAACATTTCCCAAACAGCTTCCTGACTGCTATGCATGGATGCTGGGTTTGCCCCACTGGGACCAAAATGGCAAAACCCAACTATTTTGGGAGCTACAGCTGCTCCTTTGCTCCTGTGAGCCATTTGCCAGCCTTGCTCTGCCCTCTCTGCTGCCGGAAGCCCTGCGCAGTGTCAGTGAAGGCCAGGGAATCCAGCCATCCCTGCAGCAGTGAAAAATGCCACCTCAGAGAGCTCTGCAGCTGGAAGAGAAAGGGCAGCAGTTGCCTGTCTGCAGGGACCTCACACCATGTTATTAACGTTTGGTGGCAAGAAAAACATCACTGGGAAAGACTTCCCTCCCCAGCGCAGGGACACGGCCGTGCTCTGCATCGGGGCTGTGCTGAGCCAGCCAGTGAATCTATACAATTTCCAGACACCTTCCTTGCTCATCCCTAGCCTGGGAGAGCAGATGCGGCATGAGTGAGCTCATTCCTTCTTTCCCTTCCATATTAGGCAGACCCCTAAGTGTGTGCCCTTCGCAGAGCTAACATGATCTCCAGATAGCAGCAGATGGCACTCGATGGCTTGTGTTGTGTCCGCAACTCCTCACGCACATTTCACCCTTCTCCAGGCTTCAATTCCCTCCCCCAACATTGTGTCCCATCACATCATCTCTTGAGGGTGCAATGGCTGGAACATGCTCTTTCTCCTGTTTAAAGGTATCTGGCTGCCACCACTGGATCTGGGCTTCTAATGAGTGGGTACCACTTGGATCAAGCTACTGATGATGTGGAGAGACGTCCCCCAAAGAGGTGGCAGAGATGTTCCTTTGCCTGGGCCAGTGGTCTCCCTATGACCTGTACCAAATGCTAAAAAAGACAGCAAAATAACTGAAAAATGACATATATTCTTTGTTCTCCTTGGCCTCCACTGGTGCCTCCTCCTCCCCTCCCACAGCGTTGGGCTTCAGGGAAGTGAGATCATCCATGCTCTCACTTGCAGCGGGTCAGCCCTCACTGGCCCACCTGGTGCTCATGTTGCTAAATATAACGAGGATGAGTGGCACTGGCAAACACATCTAATTGTCACGCGGCAGAGGTTTTTTTTTTTACAGTAGATGTCTTGTGCTGATTTACCACAGTAGTCATCTGAAAGATGGAGCATGCACAGGATCAAAGCCTTGGCGATGCCTTACGGACACTTGTCTGTAACAAGCGAAACTCATCGAGAAACTCGTCCTGGGAACAGTTGGATTTCAAGCCATCGCAAATGTTTGAAATACCTGCGCAATGTATATATCATAGCTTGTGGCTTCAGCACTGAGCACGTTCTGCCGTCTGTAACCACAGAGTAAAGGGGCTTTGCCTCTGCCTGGCAGAAGAAATGACCCGGCAATTGGTTCTGTGTGATTAATGTAACCAAACGCGTGCATGAAATGGAACAAGGTGTTGCTCGTGCAAGCCCCCCCGCAACCTGGCAATCAATCTGAGTCAAGCGTCGTGAATTTCTTTCCTGGTGGGCAGACAGATAAAACCTTCTTTAATGCACAGAGAAGTGACTTAACCCCAGGTATGCAAAAACAAAGGCTTGATTTCATGTGGCTGATTCCCACAAATGAATCCATCATTTTGGCACTTGGTATAAACCAGGAGATGAGAAACAATAGGCCTGCTTGATAACGAAGAGTAGATTACATGGGTCACCTTCTTGGGCTGAAACATACCCACCGCCTCTGCGGATTATCTTTATTCCCCAGCTGCTCAGGGGGGATCCTCAAGCATGGATCATGGCAAAGACCAGCTGGCATAGATCCCTCTGCCTCTTCGCCTTTGCAGACCCTGCCAGCCCCATACAATCCTCTGTCTTTGCTTTCTCATCTCTGAGGGTGTTTGGCCCCAACACCAGTATCTTCAGAGCCTGAGCAGAGAGTTTCACTGTTACCTGCTGAACCCTCTCTTCCCCCACTATCAGGGAATGCTGGTGGCACCCTGAGGTCTTCCAGCCTAGTGGGAAGGTCATTTCACATCTCATCCTTAATGCCTGCAAGGCTAACTTCAACGTGGATGCTGTGCAAGGAGGAAGAAGCTGATATTTGGGACAGTGTTCAGATTTTTACTTTCCCCTCCCATCACAGAGCAGCCTTTGTAGCCAAGAGGAGAAGGTGTGCACTTAGCTCATAAAAATAAACAGTGTTCTCTGCTGCATTCCTGGACGTAATGTTTGCAGATCTGATATTCACTTGTGCCTCTCCGTCAAGCATTAGCTGGCTCAAATACTAAATATTTACATAGCGTGTGTCACGTGCAGACTGTGAGGAGGGAAAGCATCATCGCTTCTACTTAAAGGGGTGTTAAGTGACTTGTCCATGGCTGGTCTGGAAAGACCCTAGAAAGATCTAAAAGCCAGCAGCGCCCTGGGGCATAGGGCTGCTCTCTTTCCCTGGGACTTTGGGGGCCATCCTTTTGGGGACAGGTGTCCCTTGCCAGTGGGAGCGATAGGGAATTCAGCACAGGAACTGCTGGGTGCCTCTTGGAAAATCAGGCCCTTGCACACGCTGAGATGGCATCACCAAGAACAGGCGGCTGGACCCAGTACACAGCTTAATTTCACACAGAAGATGATGCCAGAGGCTTTAAAGAAGCAGCTGCCCCCTAACTCCAGAAATGACCCAGACTTCTGAGAAAACTGATCTCCTACTGACTGCACAGCAAACAAATTGTTGCTCTTTCTGTTGACAACAAGCCATAAATTATCCTGTTATATAAAAGGGAACAGCAGCATGGGAAGCTGTGCTCCAGCCAGCGAGCAGGCGTTTTGTTTGAGCAGGGAAAGGCAAAACCCTTGCCTTTAAGTGAGATGCCCCCAGTTTACCCAGGTTGTTTGTTGCCCAGAAGCCTGCTGGCTTTCTATAGGTTTCTACAGTAAAGGTCGCGTAGATGGCTTGGGAATAACACACTCCCCTTGCTGTATGTCATGCGGATGGAGCTGAAAGTCTCCCAGGACTGGTTGTCTCCTGCATGTTTATTTTATTCAGTGGTATCATGTCAGTGTGTCTGCCTAAATATAGCTTCTGTGAAGAGCATTTCCAAGTTTCCTGTTACAGTTTCACTCGCAGTTACCTTACAGTAAATGGAGGAAAATCAATGTAATCTCCATTACACACCACATCTAAATGTGCCTTGCTGGAAATTCTGCCTGGATTGATTGTCCTCTCATGAAAACCTCCTGTATTTCCTGCCTCTCTCCATCCCTCTTCCTCCTTTTTTATTGGAATAAACCACAATTTTAGAATTTAAAATCCCCCCACTCTCCTTTGTCTGATGTGCCTTGCAGATAAGGCTTTCAGAGGAACTGACAGTGCAGAAACCACAGAGTCCCTGGACAGAGTTGCAATGGGAAAGCCCGGATTAATGGACTCTGTGGCATTTGGACATGACCATTTCAGCAGCTTCTATGGTGTAAATTGAGCAGAAGGGTCAAATTCAAGGTAATCTCCGAATAGCAAACATTAGCCTAGGGCTTTCTTCTTTTGTCTTTTACAAACTAGATGATCCTACAAGTAGCAAGAAAATGATTGATTTCAAGATGTACTCCCTTTGCTGTGGTGTTTAAATACAGCTCTTTTACCCGTCTCCACTTCCCTCCAGTAACATCTATCTACAGATACAGAGAAAAAATACTATTATCAAATCCCTGCAGTGTCAGTGTCAGCCGGTCACCAGTAAACAATCACAGCTATAAAATGATCCAACAGATGTTATGCTAGAGATGAGTAGTCCAAAATAGAAAGTCTAAAAATACATCTGAAGGGCCAAATCACACCCTCTTTTTTATCCCGCGCTCTGCCATTTTTTCTCCACTATTGCCTCCTCGGTTCCAAACGTAGGTAGTCCCATGGCCACCAAGACACGCTGGGATGGGGCACAACAGGGGGATGTTGTCCTATGGGGCCCTGCCTTCAGTGACCATGCAAGGAACTGTTACTTCCCTAAACAGGTTAGCTTGAAACATTTATGATCATTATTATTATTATTTGCCCCTGAAATATCTCTGCAATCCAACAGCAGGGGCTTTGTCAATTCCAATAGACTTTCAGAAATGATTCATATTGATATGCATTTGCTAAGACTTGGACCTGAGGTAGGATTTAATACCCAGAGGGGTTGTGTTGGTATGTACAAAAAGCAAAGCATCAAAGCCTCAGCTGCTGTAGGAAAGTCGAGTGGCTTACGGCAGAGACAGATCAAGTCACAAGAGGGGTTGACACCAGTGTGCTGCCCATGGCTAGATGGGGCTGGAGATGGGGGTCCTGCACTCCCATCATGCACTCCCAGTCCCTGAATCCAGCAGAGATGTGTCATCGGGAGATTTTGGGTTTATCTTGCTTCCACATCCTGAGACTCGGAGCCAGAAGGAGAGCACAGACCTCAGGGGTTAAGCAGCTGCTTTACTTAACAGTATCTATCAAAGCTTGGAGACAAATGCAGGGTTATTTTGTGCTTCTTTGAAAGGAGGGACCTAGAAGATTTATCAGCTGTGCTTCTTTGAAAGGAGGGACCTAGAAGATTTATCAGCAACATCCTTTCTGCAGAGAAGGATGCTGTGGACAGGAGGACCCCAAAGAGGCACCCTACAGACCTATTACCATTTGTTCCTCAGGGCTCGTTCCTGCAAGTGAGGAGCAGATGACACCAGTCATTTTGGCCTGTGGTTGTACTATCTCGGGCTGTGATCCTATCAGACCTCGTGAGCCAAACAAGACGAGGCCACGGCAGCAGCTGGCTGGGAGATTTCCAGGAAAAAGAAACAACAAGCAGCCTTTACAAACCTGACCCTCTGCTCAGTCCAGGGTCTCTGCAAGGAGATTTTGACATGGGGTGTGATGGGGCATTAAACCCTAAAATCTGGGGTCAGATCCTAGTCCCAGCCCAGCTCTGCAACATGTCCCGTGCAGGAGGTAGCATTTCCCAGCTCTCCTGAGCTGTCAATAGAGGGGTTTTTTTTTTGTCTGTTTAAAGGTTGTGTCTTCTGCTTCAACTACCATCAAACAGAGATGGATGGACCTGACAAAATCCCTGAGTATATATGTGACCTTCCCCGTGTGCTTCCACTTCCCTGGAGCAGACATCTCTGCTGGAGGAGGTATGGGAGGGCACTGCTTGGTCCCTTGGACTGCAATCACTCCCCTGTCTCTATGAACAGGAGCAATGCAAGCGATAAGACACAAGGGAGGGGAATGAACCTTCATCAGGGGAAGTTCAGATTGGACATTAGGAGCAAGCTTTTCACTGAGAGGGTGGTCAGTCACTGGAGCAGGCTCCCCAGGGAAGTAGTCACAGCACCAAGCCTGTCAACATCCAAGGAGCATCTGGACGATGTTCTTAGTCATATGGTTTAGTGTTAGATAGTCCTGCGAGGAGCAGGGACTTGGACTTGGTCATCCTTATGGGTCCCTTCCAACTCAAGTATTCTATGATTCTATGTATTTTGATGGCTCTGGGGACATTGACCTGTAGGAGATTGTCACTGTTGTTCTTCACAATCCATAGTGGTGCGAAGACAGCCCCCATGTCCCCAAGCTTGGGATGAGAGGGAAGACAGAGTCTTAGCAGCTCTCTGCAGGCATTGCTCCGGCAAGTGCTGATTTTGGGTTTTTTTCAGAGTTTTAATGGACAATTTGATGTGATCACAGAGTCCCCCTCTTCTCCGCTGCTTTTTCCTGGTGGTGAAAATGCTTGTGTCAACTCAGTTTCAGGGACTGAACCAGGGAACACCAATGGCAATACAGGAGATAGCGAAGACATGGAGGTGGCTTTGTAATGGCAACCAAATGACTCATCTTCTAAACCACACTATCTGGAAGGGTCCCAGCTCAGCCCCAGTGCAGGTGATGGTCCCTTGGTGCTGCCTGGCACAGGTGTTATATGAACTCTCCCCTGCCCAAAACACGGTGCTGCCAGGGACCGTGTGCTTTGACTGTCTGCACTCTCCACCCAATACCTGCTCAAGCTAGAGCACATGGCACTAGCCAGGATGCTCACATCCCTTTGTAGAAGAAAATAATAAAACCAGAGCAAATTTTAAGGGATGCCCAGCCTGTGTTTATTTTCTTCTGAGATGGCTCACACATCTAATTTTTCACAGATTAATTTTTGCTTGCTGTGTTGCTTTTTCAATTTTACAGAGACTTAAAGCTGAACTCGTTTACTCTAGAAAGAATTCTTCTTGCTTCAGCTTCCCAACATGGGTTAAAATCAATAACATTAAAGTTTATTTTAAACACTTTAGTTTATCAGAGCAATTTTCTCAGCATTCCAGCCTGCTGTCATTTTTTTCACTGTTATTTGCAATGCATTAGGTGTAGTAAAAGAATGTTTCACAATCCCATCTGCTTTCAAAGACCTTTCTAACAAACCCCACAATGAGGATATAATTCATTTGATGACCTTGGTCAAAAACAAACACAGGCCCCAAGGCGCAGCATGTGCAAAGGGGTTGATAAACTCACAGGTTTTGTTATAAAAAAGGTTTTATGTGTCACTATCTTGCTAAAGCTGTCTGGCCTTATGTACACCCAGAAGCACTGCTGCCACTGGCTGGGAAGCCAGATATTTCTTTGGCTCATTTGGAAAACATCAAATATATTTATGCTTTTAAATAAACCCCGTAGCCTGGCAAATGTCTGTGCCCGTGAGCTGATGTTTGCAAATGCATTGTGCCATTATCTCATCAGCTGAATAAATGCATGTGCAACCTTGCTCAACTGCAGAACTTGAAAGGAATGATCACAGATTTTTGCAGGTGAGAAGAGGTTGGAGGCAAGGTGGGCAAATAAATTTGCCACAGATGAAAGACCTCTGCAGGTGAGTTCCCTGATGAGAGGGCAGTTGAGTGCCCTTCCGTGTTGCAGACATGCCTGACTGGTGCAAAATAAGGTTTAAGGTGATTCAGAACTGCTGCAGGTTCAGCCACTTCCATGTGGAGTCTTAAGCCATACATGGACCCAGCTTTGAAATTTCCTCACACTTCAGAAAATCAGGTCACCTCTTGGGTACTGGCCATGGCATTGAAAGTCTAATTTTGGCTCTTGGCTGCAGCAAGCATCCCTGTAAATGCTCAGCTCCTCTGACAAGCTTCTGTAGGCTGGAGTGGAAACTTGCATCAGGGAGGCTTTACTGTCTGCAGCCGGGAGTAAGAAAACAAGGCGCAGAAAGATCATCTGGATAGAGCTACCCCCCCTGAGAGGGCAACACATGCAATAGAGTCAGATTTTCTTTTTCATCACAGTTTTAGGGACAAACCTGTAACTTTCCCTCATCTTTCCACTCTCCTCACATTGGGTTCTGGCAGCTGCAGGCTGCTGCTGCACTGGCAGTCCCCTGGAGCCCATGGAGTGGTCCATGCTCAGGGCCAGCACCAGGAGTTACCTGTAGAAACAAACCTGAAACAGCATAGGTGTGAGCAGCATCTGCTACACACAAGGAGGGAGAGGAGGACTACAGAAAACTTGTCTTCTTCTGGGAAGAAGGTGGGAGCAGAAACGGATGGTAGAGGCTTAGAAAGAGAGGATGGCTGCTTGCCACAGTTTCACATACATAACTGATACTCTGAGATGACCCCTGGGTTATCTGAGGATGCAGATTAGCTTAGTACTTGTTTGCAAAGGACAGTTCTTTTACAGTGGTGTGAGTTATCTGAGATGCAGGCTCTATGCATGAAAACACAATACTCTGAGCTCCTCAATTCAAAGCACTGTGATGTGATAGTGAGATACATATTATAGGGTCTTAAATCATGTCTACAGCACTGATTACAAATTCACATAGTCCTGTCTCAGCATGCACCAGGATCAGGGTCAGACCTGGAAAAGATTCTTTGGGGATGGACTATTCAAGTGCTCCAAATTCCTGCTCAGTCTCTGGGAGAGGATATTGCTTAAGTGCTACTTTCATTTTCCAAGACTTTCAGCTTGAAGAGAGTGCATGCCACTTGCAGAGAAGGTCCTGCAGATATTTAGACAGTTACATCCAACCACCACCACATTCCTTACACAGGGCAGCTGGCAAAACGTCAAATTCTGGCCCTACCAAAAGTACTGAATTTACTTGTACAGGCCAAGGTTTCACCAGGCACATTCCTACTCTATTTCATACCCTTTTCCTTTGTTTGCTAAAACACAAAATGGAGCTGAACAGACCAGCTAGGCATCACTCAAACAAATGCAGACATTTTCCAGTGTTTGGAGGAAGAAGGATGGTTGCCATGTCCCTTAGTCCTGGGTCTCTTGTTCCCATTTGCTAGGCAGCATCTCAATAGCCAACCATAGCACTAACTGCCCTCCAGCTGTTTATTCCACATTTTACTGGGAACATCTGGACCACTCCTGCATTTGCCCTCACTGAGGGACTTTGGCCTCTCTCAGCATTCTGGAGGATGAACCTGCAACTGAGCCACCCGGTGTGAAGGGGTGGGCTGATTTGCAGAAAAGCTTTTTTTCTTTTTAATATTGTCTTTATATTTAAATATCAGTGTTAATCTTTTGCTGTAAGTTCTGGTCCAAAATATCATATCCAGGAGTGAGATCCACGGCATGTTTGAGGCAACCGCTCTGACGAAGGATCTAGAGACAGCAGGTAAAGAAGGTGTTGTGGGTCCATGGAGAGCAGTTAAACAACCATCCTGACCCCTCCTCTGTGTCTGCCAACACAGACCCATGCACAGGGGTTGCTTTCAGCAGCTGCTTTTTCCGGGGTGTATTTCTAATGGAGAGAAAAGCACTCAGGTCTGAAGACTGTGACTTAAGGGCAATACAGGAGGCCCAATAAGGCTAAGGAGATGCCCTCTTTTAAATGAACCTTACTGAAAGAAGCCCCAGTTGGTGTGCTGGAGATGGCTTTAGATAGGGGAGTTAATCACTTTGCAACCCACAGCTGTGAATATCAAACGCTGGGAAAAGCTTCTTGTTTTGCCCAACTCTGCAACACTACAGAGGAAATAATGGCCATGCATTTAAACCAAGAATTACTGGGGTAGCCTCGAGCCAGGGCTGCTGATAAGCAGCAGCAGCAGTAGGGTGGTAAGGCAGCAGACAACATCTAGAGGAGCCGCAAGGCAGGGCCTTGGCAGGGAGAGCCACCGACAGATGCTGGAGACACTTTCCTGACCAGATAAAAGTCCTGGGGGAGCTCAGACACAGGTATAGCTTGGGAGGGAGGGAAGAGCAACTTCTCTGCACGTTTTCATCCCCTTGTCCTTTTTCTATCTGTCTCTTCGGTCAGAAGACCTGGAAACTCTGCTAGTGTTCTTTTTCCTCAACAGCAGATCTGGAGTTCAGTGTTGACACTTCCTTGTAAGCTGGACACCTCGTTTCAGGAGCTGTGCCAAAACAATCAAGGCAAAGGAAAGTCCTGTTATCTTCCTCTGTAGTGTAAGTCAACATAGAATCAAAGAATCATAGAATTGTCTGGGTTGGAAGGGATCTTAAAGATCATCTAGTTCCAACCCCCCACCTCCCACTAGGTCAAGTTGCACAGAGCCCTGTCCAGCTTGGCCTATAAAAACTTCCAGGCACAGGGCTTCTACCACGTCTCTGGGCAACCTGTTCCAGTGTCTCACCACCCTCATAATAAAGAACTTCTCCCTAATGTTTAGTCTGAATCTACCCACCTCTAGTTTTGATCCATATAGACCCTTCTCTGACAACACTAGAGGTGTATTTGTTTGCATTCAGCCTGGTTTGGCCCCAAAGTTGCAATAAAGCCGTGTCATTTCCATCAGGACAGGGAGCAGTTGAAAATTTCCCTCTGTTTTTGGAGACCTCTTGGAGTGGAGATACCTCATGTTTCCAAGAAAACCGATGAAACCTGAAAACTTTAAGCCACAGTCCTTTATCATTAGAGTGTGGGACACCTGGACTTCTGATGGAGGTGGCAGGAAAATTATATAACTTAAGATGATCAGAAATCCCACCACAGTTGCTAAGGTCATATATGTGCTTCAGTCAAAGGTGTATGGACAAGCCTGCACCAAGCTCAGGCTCCCTGGGCTGATGCCACTGTACCTGCAGGCACGTCTTTGCTGGGCTCGGTGGAGCTACCAGCCCCATGGTTGTCCCAGTCTGGGCACCTCCTTCCTGCAGGAGTCACTTCCACATGAAGATGGAGGAAAGGCTTTCATGGTGGATATTCATGGATCTGGGGCCCTCGGTGGGTGGTTGGGCACTGCAGGGTGGTGATGACAGACAGCTGTGGGCCACTGAGCACTTTCCTCCCATCCCTGCTCTGAGCCGACCCGATCCTTTGGGATCCTGTGTCTTCTTTTGTGATGATCTTTGTGAGCGCTGAAAAGCAGCTATACAATTAATGCAGTGTAAAATCACCCCCTGAGATGGGTACCAACACACAACATTCTAGGTAACACACCAGCCTGAAAAAGAGCCTTTTAAACACATCTTGGTTTCACTCTGACCACTCTCAGTGTGGCAGCAAAGCTCCCACTGATGGCTGTGAGCAAATTTAAGGGATTTTGGCTTGTGCATCTATAATTAGACTGAGCAGAAGGCAAAACACTCCGTTATGACAACTTCAGAGTTGAAAGAAATAGGTCTGAGCAGATGTTGATTTGCAGGATAAACAAATTAATTCAATTCCATTTAGTCCTTTCTACTGTTTTAGCTCTTTGTTCTTTGATTTAAAGTGCTCATGCTGTATGCATGACAAAAAACACATGCCAGAACAGACACATAAATCTGCAAATTGAAAATATGTCCAGTATCCTTGTAGGTCTGCTGTATTTCCCCGTAGTCCTTTAACCTTCAGAACCTTGGCTTTTACCCAGGGCTGGTGTTCTACACAGAAATACTCCATTTACAAAGCTTTAAGCAGCTTGCAAGTGAAATGATTGCCCTTGAGGCAGAGACCTCTCAGGATTACAGTGCTGTGTTAGGTTGTACTAAATAAGCAGATTGAGCCTCCCGCTCTCCAAATTTTCAAACATCCCTTATAAAAGGCCTTTTGGTGGCATGATACTGGGAGGGAGTCAGAATGACCTGCACAGAGAGGGCTGGGTGCTGAGTCCCTCCCTGCACATCCATCTGGTATCACCCAGGACGGCACAGTATTTGAGGATGGGACTTTTCTTGAAGCACTGGAAAGCCCAAGCCTGTAAAGTGTGTTTGTGCAAATCACTTGGAAATAAGTTTGGTTGAAAACAAACGAGCAAATAAATAAATGAGAGACCCCTCCTGAAGTCACATGCCAAGGTTGGGTTTAAAGGACTTTACTTCCTTCAGAGGTCTTGGAGAGGTCTGTGGCTCCTCTGACTTCCAAGTTTAGACTGAGACATAATTCAGCCCTTTTAATAATTGAAAGGCATTTGAGTCTTCTTAGTCCAAAGGAACAGATAAGCAGCTTTCTGAGTACTCAAACTCAGGCTGGTTTTATAAGGGCATTAGTTCAATAGTCTTTGCGTGCTTAATAATGTGCTTTGTAGCCTAATAGGAATATTAGTGTACACACAGGCTTAGCAGAATTGTCTAAAATTTGTACTGTTTGGCATTTGCATTTCTTTAAATGCTAAACTACTGTAAGCTAAGACAGTATTATGCATGATCTTTGTTGCATGTGAATACACTGGCACACTAAAGAGCAACAGCCAAATGTTTTAATTTTGCAAAAAGGAAGGGAGCACATTCAAAAAGTCAGTGCTCAAACACAGATCCCACGGCAGAGTGTAAATGGATGGGCCAAAGAAATGGCTAGAGAGGGAAACAGGATCCCAGACTTTGTGCTGCGTGGTGGGTGGGTTGAACACTGTGTCCATTTAATGACCTGGAATACCATTGATCTGCTCTGTACTGGATGCTGCAGGGGATTTAATGTCTCCAGGTGGCACAAACCGGCCGGCATGACCCAGCTAGCCTGAAACCAGGTAAAGGGAAGGAAATACTTCATTCCTAACCTGCACGATGGGTCCTGTTGACTCCCCTGTCTCATCCCTATAGCTCAGCCTGGTGTAACGTGGCAGAACGTGTGCTGCTTTGCTGGCAAAAAGAGGAGCTGCAAAAAAACCTGCAAGCTGCATTTGATGTCTTTCCTGCAGGTGAGCACTTCGCTTTTGTTTTGAAAGTGTATAAGATGGATAACTGCAGCTGGAGGCTGGCAACAGAGGTAGGGCATATTTCATGAGAGGAAATTCCAGCCCCTACAACCATGTGGGCTCTTCCCAAGCACGGAGGGCTTCCTTGTGCTGTGGAAGTCCTGTCCAGAGGTTGGTCTTGAGCCCTTCAAAGTGTGTGGAGCGGTCCCGCCTGGCTCCAGACTCCCCTCCCAGACCTACCTGCTTCTGGGGGCTCAGCACAGGGTCTCTAGTTTTCTTTAAAAAAAAACCCCACAAAATCTTATTCCACATAAATGAACTAAATATAGTACCCAAAGAAAAAAAAATCCTCAGTTCTGTAACAAGAGTGAATGCTCTTTGTTGCTTCTGCACTGCCATATGAACATTTTGTGTGTGCTTTATGAAGCCAGTGAGGCAAAACCAGCCCTGAAAGAGCCAGTCCTGCAGAGCTGAACCACCTCACTCAGCTCTGACCCACAAGACTCTCTCTGATCTTTTCCAGAAACCGAACCTTACAGTCCAACGTGTTTTACAAGGAGACATCTCTGCTCCATAAACATGAGTCACTTCCTTTAATGTTAAACCAGTTGCATTGCATGTTTCCACTCCGCTCTCTCCCCACCGGGCAGCCCTGGGTGGGTGCTCGGGTGCAGATGACAGAAGGGAAGCTGGGAGGAATGTGTCACCCTGCAAGCAGCAGAGCTTGGCTGCTGGACCTGTGGGATGCTCCTGTCTCAGCTCCATGGCCTTGCCCTATCCAATAGCATCAAGGAACCATTCTGGAACAACTACCCCAGCCCAGAGGTGGAGCTGCTGCAGGGTGGGCAGTAGCCAGAGCCCCTGCGCTTGGAGGCAGGATGCATAAGCCCTGTTTCTCTGGGAAAGCAGCTAAAAATAGCCATGGGAGATGTGCCACAGGCTGCACACTCCTGCTGCCAGATTAGTTCTGTAGTGCAGCAGCGCTGGGACTCAGACCCAGGCCATGTGCAGTGCTTGGGAGTGAGGGCATGGGGTGGGGGTGGGGATGGGAGGGGGCATGGGACTGGGACTGGGCAGATGTAAGCTAGCCACTGCAGCTGGGCTGGGGCCTTGCACTTCTTCACCCCTGCCCTCTGAGCCACAGCCCTCACTGGGTGCCAGCCCAGCTCCTGTGGGACCCCTGCCCCCTCACCCACGCTGAGAGCTGCTTGGGACAAGCATTAGGCCTGAGGAGGTAACACAGAGGATTGAGGCAGTCTCAGTTTCTTTATCCCTTGTAAGAAGGTTTGCACTATAAGATGATACCTTACTCCAGAGCAGCCTGGTCAAGTGGAAATCAACACTAGCTAAGTAAACGCTGATCATCCTGCTTAGAGACTTGAATTAAAAAGCTTTGCCAATCAGCCTTGATTGATAGAAAAAGGACAGGGCATTAGGATCAGTCATGAAGCTTTAGAAGGCAAGACCTTCACCTCAATTCTTTTTCTTCTTTTCACATTTGCTGACACCTCCCTTTTTAATTGAACTAGGAGCAGACCTCTATCATTACCTGCAAAATATTTACACATCACTTTTGCCAGTAAGACAAAACAAAGCTACACATTAGTGTCCATCTAGGAGCTAAATCCTATGCTAGGGAGAGCTGTCGCTCTGCTGTGATCAATAAACCCGTTAACCTTCGCTCACTGCCTTGGCTCTGTGAGCGCCCCTGGAATCAGATCCTATTATTTTGATTTATTGGTGTTATTTTGACTGTGCTCATCTGAGAGACTGGGATCAGATTGCATGGAAGAGGAACAGAAGAAAGAAAAAATAGAAAGAAAAAGAAACCTACCCCAAAACCTGAACAAAAGCATTAAGAGATGAAAAAAAGC
The DNA here is from genome assembly GCA_025345505.1 of Todiramphus chloris collaris. Lineage (NCBI taxonomy): Eukaryota > Metazoa > Chordata > Aves > Coraciiformes > Alcedinidae > Todiramphus > Todiramphus chloris. The sequence goes on along the minus strand of JANVCC010000043.1, from coordinate 9,251,641 downwards.
CATTTGAAAAGATGAAGTTGGCAGCACGACCAGGAAGAGGCAGCAGATGAGAGCACGGGGTACAGAGCTGGTACCTGGCTTGGCCACCTCCTGTGCACTGCCCCGGCTGCGTGCAGCCCGAAAGCTGCTCAGCCTGACATCGCCACTGCACACCAGAGCTGCTGCAGATGGCACAGCCTCCACCCTTACCACAGCAGCTGGCCAGCCGTGCAAAGAGCCGTGGCTGCTTTGGAGGTGAGGCTGTGCAATTTTCACACACAGCCAGCTTTGGCCTAACTGTGCTCCCTTCTTGCACTGGGAGCCTGGTGCAAGCCCCCCCTCCCTACTCTTTAAAGATATTTCATAAGTATCAGACAAAAGTATCAGAGACAGAGGTTGCTCACCACAGCAAATGAGGTTTTCTGAAGCATAGCCATGACTACGCAGATGTCTTGAATGTGACCTTGGCCTTGTGACATTGCCTGTTCCTGAGGTGCACCAATGCAGGTCCTCCAACATCCCCAACCGTGACAGAAAGAGATGGGACAGATCCTGACACCACTACCAAAGACCACGAAGACATGTTGTAGATATCTCATTCCCACTCTCGTTGCCTCTGGAAGGTCCCAGTTCCAGAGCCTGCATATAGCACCCCTATTCTTGGGGCTCCCCTGTGCTGCCACCACCCTGGTCACCCAGGGGAGCGGGCGCAAACGTGCTGCACACCCGCCCTGGGGCTCCACAGATGATGAATAGCAGCACGGAGCAGTGGGGCTGGCAGAGTGGATTAGCAGCTGATGGATTGCTGTAACTCAAGCCCTCGCATCCCTGCTGCACTACCAGCTCCAGGGTCCGCAGCGCTTGGGCTGCAGCATGAACCCTGCAAGCTGCAGCTTCAAGTGTGCTGAAGCCAGGGAGCAGTGGAGGGACAAAACCCGAGGTACGACTCTGGGGGGACCCGTGGAGAGTGTTGAAGTCTTTACAAAGTCCCTGGCTTTGATGCTGAATAGAAAAGAGGGGCTGGAGAGAGCATGGCGTGGGCTTGCAATCCCTGTGGCTTCGTTTCCCTGCTGTTATTGCAGAAGGAGTACCCCGAAACTCCAGGGCGGGAGCGGGGGAAGCCTGAAGGACGAAGTGAAGGAGGTTACGAAAGGAGCGCTGCGGGTTATCGGTGCCAGAGCATTCCTGCCGGGCCCCTTCCGCGAACCCCGCCGAGCTGTTTGCACAGCACCCGCCATTTCTCCCAAGAACATTTCTCAAATTGTTTCTAGCACTCTCAAGAGCGTGACTGTGCCTTGTCCAGTTACTTTAGCGATTGCTGCACGAGCAGCAGTGTTACCTGAACACCCCATCCCCACAAACAGAAGGCAGGTCTGCCGGAGGGACCCGCATGCTGGGCAGGAGCTGGACGTGTGTTTTATTCCCAACCACCTCTGTCGGCCAGGCTCTTCAGAAACCCCATTAGTGACTCTGGCCAAGAAACCCATCCCCATCCCCAGGCTCGTAAGAGCATCTGGAGCAGCCACAGCTCTGGAGGGGACCAGCAGACTGTAGCACACCATTTCCCATGGCCCAGCCCCTGCCTCTGGCTCCTGGGAAGGCTTCTGAGGCAGTGGCCGGGCTGTGCCATTCGGGGGGCACAGTGAGCACCCAGCTCTGCCTGCCAGCACCCTTTGGTGGCTTTGGGAAGGGCTGGGGATGGGACAATGCCATGCCAGCCATGCTGATGCAGCAGGGCAAGACTGGTGATAATCAGTATTACCACTGCACCTGAATCCAGGTGGGATGATGTCCTCCTAAGCATATTTTCAGGGGCATTAATTAACTGCTCTTTTTTTGGGGTTTTTTTTCTTTCCCAAGCTCTGCTCCACAACTGCAACGGATCAGGGTTAAAACCAGGCTGTGCTTACAGTGTGATGGCCTTGCACTGGGATGGCATCGATCAGAGAAGTCAGACTCTGGCACAAGTGGCTTCAACCCCAGGAACTCCCCACAGACACACACACTGCTCAGGTCTCGTGCGGCACCTGGTCCATCCTTGGTTGCTTGGACGTGGCTGAGCTGGGGCTGTCTACTGGCTGCCACAAGCACCTTTGTAGCAATGACAGCAACATTTCACTCCTGTAAAGTGATAAAATCGTGTTTATCTTACTGTGGGCTGCTCTGCCCATCACACCCATACCTACTGAACCACAGGTGGGCACAAAAACAGCCCAGGGATTTTTCTGTTACTGAGGCCAGGACATGAGGGTAGGCATTAACTGCGGATGGCTGAGAGCCATTCCTGCACTGCCCATTCCCACCCCTTTTTCATTGTAACCCAGTGTCTGAAAAAGGTTTCTCAGAGCACCGCAGCTTTTGAATGTTTTATTAGAGACCGAAGCCAGCACAGGATATTGAGCACTTCAGCAGCAAAGCAATACAGTGCGTGGCTGGCAGGGTTTGAGACGCATCTGATTGTATTTCCAATTACAAGAAATGCACTGAAGCCGGTCCTGAGGCAGGCCAGAGAGCTCCGAGTGCCGCAGAGCTGCATCTTTTACCTGTGTTATGGCTTCTTTTCCTCCCTCGTAATTCATCTGGAGAGCAATTAAAGCCCTTGTAAAAATGTGTTACCAATTGCAGAGTGAGACTGGCTCTGATTAGAGAAACTGAAGAGTAACATTTGCAGTGGCACAGGATTTGTATGAACATCTCTTTTTTTTTTTTTGCTTCTATCAAGCAAACCCCTGTGGGAACCAGTGGGAATGAAAACTCCTGCTGAAAAACTGCTCGGTTTTCAGTCCGTGGCGTCCTTCCTTAAATTAAATTCAAGTCTGGGTTGGGGCTGGGTTTTTTTCAGAGCTCCACTTCACTGCTGCATTGTTTGACATGTAGCATCCCAAAGCTGAGCAAGAAAGATCCTTTTTGGAGAAGCCAAGTCCGGACGAGGACTAGGTTGCAAACGGCCGGTACCTGCTTGGCAGGGCCACTGGGCAGCATCCCCGAGACCGTGCTGCACCCTGTCCCTGCTGCTCAGGCAGCGGCCCTGCCCGGTACCTCCACACCAGCGCAGCCCCTGAGACTGAAGCTGCAAATCCCTTCTGCGTGCACAGGCCTCATCCTGATCCCTCTGAAGCCGCTGCGTGCTTCAGGTGGTGGCTCCTACCAGCCCCAGACAACCGCATCAATCTGCCACAGCCTCCCCCGCCGAAGCGTTGCGGGGCGGCCGAGGCGCAGCGAGCCCGGCGGGAGCGGGGCGGCCAGACTTTTATGGCCGCAGAGGCCCCGTGGCACCTGCTGACGGTTGTGCCTGGCCTGGCAGACAGCGCCAGGTGCCACCTCACCCCGCTGCACAACCGGCTGTGCCTGCCGGCTATGTATAGCGCCCGGGCCGGGGGGATGCAGCCTGCTCGGCCATTGTCCTAATTTAGCAAAACACAGGTTTGTCCAGCGGGTCGCCCCGCTCGGTTGGCACGCGTATTTCGGGAGCAATTATATCGGTTGCCCTTGGCCTGGCCCCAGCCGCGGCGCTGCGGGGAGACGGGGACCGTGGCTTTTATCGTCGGCGGGGAGGGATGATAAGGAGGGAGCAGCCGGAAAGGCACAGGGCTGCCAGCCAGGGCAGCGTGTGCCCAGCAGCAGGGAGCATCCCTGCCGGCCCCAGGGAGCCAGGGTGGCCGAGGGACCCCGCGCCCCATCCCTGTGCCTGCCCCCACCCCGCTCACGGTGTAATTCAGCTCGTGTTTTGAAAGAGTCAGCCATTTAGAGGAGGCATTTTAATCATAGCGCTGCTCAGTGAGTAACACCGTGAGACCTGGGAGTCGCTCAGGGCTCGTAGCTACTTTACAAACAGGGTAAGAAACAATAATAAATGATGTCTGTGTACTTGCAAGGTGCTGGTGATATCTTTTCCGGCACCTAACAGTGAGCCTGATGGTGACATTACAAAGATTTTATAATTTCAGACTCCACTAGAGGCCTGAGTGATAATTTCAGTTTCCTTAGATTATCTAAGAGAGTTATCAGGATTGGAATGGGCTGCCCAGGGAGGTGGTGGAGTCACCGTCCCTGGATGTGTTTAAAGAAAGGCTGGATGTGGCACTTACTGCCATGGTCCAGCTGATGTGGTGGTGCTAGGTCATAGGCTGGGCTTGATCTCAGAGGTCTTTTCCAGCCTCAGTGATTCTGTGATTCTGTGATCCCTATATCCCAAAGCCACATCATGAAGATGTGAGAGATGCTAAGATATGTTTTTCAAATGTGGAACACTTGGAATCAATAACAGAAAGACACTGATCTTGCAGGGATGGTTGGGTGAGCTCAGATAAAAGAGTTTTGCAGGCTGGAGTCAGTATTCATTAGCAGCAAACTGGGACCCTGTTTTATTCCAAACTCTCTCTCTCTGTGGCCATGTGTGCGCTGGCACGTCCAAAGGTCACGTCTAAAATGCAGTTGTGATTTCAAGATTCCATTAGAAGCACTGTTTTCCTGCCTGGCCTTGGCTGGTGTATATCAAATTTGCTCTAATTATGTTCTTTGAAATGAGCCCTGACAATGGAAGTGGCATCTTGTAAGTGGAATTGCTCTGTTCTGTTGTTTGGTTGGTTTTTTTATAAATATGAATCATCAACTATTTTGGAAAAGTTCAAGCCCTTTCTCCCACATTTCCAACTCTTCGTAATACCTTATAAAATTTCTCACCAAAATTAATGGGGAAGAAGGAAAAGGATGAAGATATGTTTATATTTAACACTGTGAAGCCACACAGCAGACACAACATAGCTTTATGTACAGCTTTAGCTATATTGCATCGTTGCTGTTTCTATGGAAAATCCCCAAATTGTGGAAGGAAACCAAAGGAATCCCTTAACCATTTTCTTTCTGTCTGAGAATTACAAACGGTGGGGACCCTTGGGGTGTAAAGGCTCCAGAGCCACCACAGTCCCCTGGGATTTTGTAGATGTCTGCCCAGTAGACTTCTGGGGAGGGATGGACTGCAAGGTGGGGCAATGCTGCTCAGCTTCTTGCCTGGCCTGCTGGATCATGGAGGAGCGCTGAGAGGCTGCCCAGCTCATGTGACTGCTCTCCGGAATCACCTTCTCTAGGGACTTTCAAGACCCACCTGGATCTGTTCCTGTGTGGCCTGCCCTGGGTGATCCTGCTCTGGCAGGGGGGGTGGACTTGATCTCCAGAGGTGCCTTCCAACCCCTACCATTCTATTATTCTATGATCCTATGGGTGGGTCAAAGCCATGGGCTCTCACCGAGGGCATTAATGCAATATGAGTGCATCTTGTGAAGCATCAAATCCAGGGCCTGGATGCATCAGGGGAGGGGACATATGACTGGGGAAAATCTCTCAGCACTGCAGGACAAGCTTTAGAAATTGAGTTTTGTTCATCTGTAATTCTGGGGCAAATGGTATACATACCTGCACGGTGCTTTGAAAGGGTTCAAACTCTGCTCCCTCTCCATTACACTGATTTATTTTTCCTACTTAATGCATTATACAGCAAAAGGAATTTCACATGTAGCTTGATACAGAACAGATGAACGAGCTACTGTGTAATAATTTTGATGGCATCAAATAGATACTTTGATAATTACAGCCTGGAATAAAAGACATTATCAATTATATATCTTGTAGTAGATTGTAAAGGCCTCAGCAGCAATCAGGACATATTCTACTAGACACTGTAAGGACACAGGGCAGTAGAGAACCCACCCTGAAACACCTTCTAATATAAAATATATCAGACAGACCTTTTTTTTTGTTTTTCACCATAACTCAGCCTTTGACTCAGCACAGACCAGGCGGGGTTCAATGAAAGTACGTCTGAACTTTCACAAAAGGTGTCTGATTCCCACAGACAAAGGCTGCTCTTTCTTCAGTGGCTTTCCAAGAACCTTTCCTTGGAAAGGTCTCCTTCCTGGAAGTGTTCAAGGTCAAGCTGGATGGGACTTTAGCAACCTGGTCTAGTAGAAGGTATCTCTGCCAGTGGCATGGGCATTGGAACTAGATAGTCTTTAAGGTCCCTTCCAAACCAAATCTTTCCAAGGTTCTATGACCTTTCCTCCCTGTTAGCAGGAGAATAATCAGCAAGTACCAGTTCTAAAAGTTTTGGGATTTTAAAAGATATTTATTTATACAGCTATTTAGATATGCAGTGATTTTAAAACAGCCACTGGATACCATCAGGCATCTGTACTGCGTTTATTCCAGTTGCTACATGAAAGTTTGTGTATTCACAGTTCTCACCTTCTAAACATACTTAGTACCTCAGTAATCCTAGAAGCACAATGTCGGCATGTTAATTAACATTAAGGCAGTGAATAACATAAACCAGTGTATAATTAAATTGCCAGACTTGATTCTCTCTCATTCATGTTTATAACAGTTTGACATGACAAATAGTCCACATCTAAATTACGCTGATAGAACAAGTAATATACGTTCTAATTAGACCACTTTATGAAATCAAATTGTGTTGCTCAGTGTGTCTGTGCAGGTTGCACAGGTTGCAACTTAAACTGCACAAATGATGACAAAATCTCTCAATGTAAGTCCTTCCAATCGTTAGATTTCAAGGAGTGTTATCAGAGGGGCAAGTCCCATTTGTCCCATTCTTCCCACGTGGGTGATAAGGAAACTGAGACCACAGAACACCTCAGAGTCAAATTAAAAGAATTTGGCCTTTCAAGTTCAGCTCTAGAGGCCAAAGTTTGATGTAATTAATCAAGTACCCATAAAACAAACAAAGCAGCATGTGTTCCAGTTGAAGCCTCCATCATTCATCCCTCTATCACCGTCGCTGCTGCTCAGCATTATAGTGGGAACAAACAGAAGCACGGAATCTTACAGCTGGTCTATTGTCACAATGACACATTAGCAGAAGGGTTTACAGACACATTTGCTTGTGAAATAAAGGTTTGCATGTTGAGAAATGCAAACGTTTTCTCTGCACGGGAGCTACACACCACAGAGAAAGCGGCTGCCTGAAAGCTGTGCGGAACTCAGGAATGTAGTTAGGATATTTGTGACTATGAAGGTTTGCTGCCTCCCCCCCCCCCCCAGATATCAGAAACTACAGCGAATACACAGCTGCCAGTGCGTACAGACCACAGTGACAGGCTCGTATAGCAGCTGCACTGAGGTCCTGAGCAACTCTCCAAAATGGTGCTTGAGCAGTGCCATGGAAAAGGAGAACTGGCCACATTTACTACAGCCTCTGTGCAAAAACTGACATTTGCCTCTGAGAGGCAAATCCTGGCCGCAGGGAAGCCAGTGTTTTGTTAATGATGGAAATTGGGTCAGGATTTTAATTCGGATTTTAATTCCAAATTTACTTCAAGAAACATTTGCTTTGTGAAAAGTTGAGTTGATTGTGACAGGCAGATTTGCAGTTTTCTGTATCCACACAGCCCGCAGGAAAGCTTTTCTTAAAACCATGGTGCTTTAATTTTATTTTTTTGGTAGCTTGGGTGCTATGTTGTTTTGGAACCACATGAAGCTGAAAATGACACCCATTGTCTTTGGGAGAGTCTCATCATAAGCAAACTTCATAGAGTCTTCTAAAGGTATTTCTACAACTTCAATCAGCTCCCCTTCTTCAGGCTGGCCACCTCCTTCACCAGTCCTCATCCGGTCTGTTACTTCTGCATAAAATAAAGTCTGCCTAGAACCTGTCACACCAACTCCAGACCTGGAAAAAAGCAGAGGATATCTTGTTTTAGATAAAAAGGAACTAGGAATGGAAACCTGGGTCCTTACTGCGCGTCACTAAGCAACATCAAAATGCACGTCCTTACTCTCTACTAATGCAATTTTGAACCCAGAAATGCAATTTTGTTAACGTAGAAATCGATTGGAACTTTCACGCAGAAATACCAACGCTTTTGAATACAGCTGCATATGAAATGGGTCTGTCTTCAAATACAGCCTGTAACTTTGGAAACAAGTTTGGGATAACATAAAAAAAAAGAATAGGTTTTGAATGAGTGAATTCAGTTCTACATATACTGAAGTCAACAGAAGTTTTCTCAACTGACCTTAGCAAGAGCCAGACCACAGTGACTCACAGAGATTTACCAACAACAGGATGATGCTCCTCAGTGTATCCGTACACTATCGTGCTACATTTGCTTGTTTTTATACAAATATTTAGACTTTTTTACTCTTAAGAAGCTTATGTCCTTTCACAGCTGGAGCCTTCAACTCATGGACTGTATCGGTACAAGCACAGAAAGGCAGCCTGAGTGTCTTTCTCTATCCTTCCTGAACTTTAGCCTTGACCCAAATGGACCATGGTAAGCACGCATGTATCTGAAGTAATTCAGTCTCCCTGCTAAATTTGCTACAGTGGATTTAGTTGAGGATATTTTAGATTATGTAGTCTTTCTTCAGCTAGACCTCTTGCTGTGTATTATACTTCTTATTTGTTAATCCTCTGTTTCCTTAGGACTATTTCATTTAGGTATTATTAAATAAGGGATAAGTACATAATCCACTCATTTAGTCCTTCCAAGAAAATATTCACATTGTAATCACAACTTCTCCGTTTCACATGATTACAAGTGACTTTTCACATTGAGTGTGGATCCAAAGTTCACTGAAACTATGAATGAGGCATTAGGGAAAGCTGAAAAATTAGCTTCCATATAATTATACATACAGAGGATTCTAAGATTTGTAGCAGTGTTATGATCTTAGAATGTATATCCATACTTATCCCAACTATTAGTCAACTAAATCTTCCAGTTAATCCAGCATACATCACACCCCACAGCAGCAATTAATCACTTGTCTCTCAGTTTTCTAAAAACACTGGTAATTATTCTGTTTGGAGAATTAACAGTGGATTAACAGAATTTACTGAAGTTGGTTTCTTATATCAGTATACGCTTTTTTTTACAACACAAAATAGAGAGTGAACCAGGGAATTCTTTTCCTAAAATTACTTCTTACACATTCTGTGCCTTTGGACAAGAGGTTTCACCCCTCCAGGATCATTCCTGTATATCCAAGAGAAACTTAACCATCTTCCATGAACTTTGAAGGCTGCTATGGGATTTCTTTCTGGGTTCATCACTTTAATGTCGATGTCAGTAGTATTTTTTTATACCTGTTTTAATCAACAAAACATGACCTATTAGGATACAGCAAGAGGCCACACTAAGTTCTCCCTCTCTCTTCCTTGTCTTTCCTCAGTGGATCTGATTCAGTATTTACTTTCTCAAAGGACCTCTTTTCTGCAGCCACTGTCCTTGTTATTTGTACACCACTTTGATGACCATCAAAGATGGTCTGCCAATAGAAGAGCCATCCAGGGCTGAGAATCATCAATGGACTGTAGGTGCCACTGGCACCAGACTCCCTATGCCATGCTCCATTTTCCCTTCTTTGATGGGAAGCTGCCTGGAAGAGTAAAGCTGTTTGCCAGCCATGCTGCCACTCATCCCACCTCAGCTGCAGATCCAACCAGCAGACAGCAGAACACAAGCACAGCCTTTGAAAGCAGCAGGAGTCGCACACTGGGCCCACCATGCTGGCTGAACCATTCTGATCTCATTAGAAAAGTAAGGTAGGCTCGTTTCTTCATTGAGTTGCTATCGGCAACCAGCTCACAGAAGTCAGAATGCCATTTTTTATGCTCATGTGCTATCAGTGCCCTTTTTGCCATGAAGATGATGACACACTTTACTAGATTCCCGTTGTGTTAAATTACAACATATTTCTGCTGGTAGTATCAAGCAATAATATATAATGACAAAAAGCGACACTGGAAATGAAATGCTGATTAAAAGCAAGCAGATCTCTTTCACAATCCATCACGGCTGGCTATTTAAGCTCTACTCATTCAGAGAACAGTCTCCATCAGCTTAGACACCTTGATGTCTGTCAGTGACCAATGACCCGTGTGCAACTCACTTCTCGCCATCGTAGCTCTTTCCATGGGAAGGACCCACACAGAGCGAACGTATTTGTGATGAAACAGTGCATTGTTTGTTCATTTTTTGTTCCTTCCTTTCCTTCTTTTCTTGTGTGAGGAGGCAGAAAGGATTTTTTTTTTAATCAACTACAGCTCTAGATCTGTTTGTCTATATATACAGGGATTGCTCATTCTTCAATTGTTTCTGCAAGAATTGCATTTTGAGTAATTAAATAAACATAGGAAGACTGGGGCTTTTTGGTAATTGATAAGAAGAATAAAAACCATATGTTAATTTCTACTGTGACTTTTTGAGAGAAAGAATGAACGTTGTTCGTCTCTAGAGGCAGCATAAAGAAACACAGGCCTGTGCACAATGTATTTCATGTTCTGTCATTTTCGATGAGTGTCAAGTCCGAGCTTCATCTGGGGTGCCCCACCTGAAGAATGATCCTAAATTGAGCAAACCCATGCCCACTTGATCCTATGTAAAGTTTACATATGAAAACAGAGATTTTATTTAAGAAGCCCTTCTATAAGAACCTTCTGGCTTGATTATTTACAGCATAATCTCCTTCTATACCACCTGTGACCATTTACTTATGAAATAGCTGCAGCTGTGGGAATCACAGGAGTTTACTTTCCACATGTCCTTTCTTTAAAGTAAAGGAAAACTGCTTCCCAAGGTGCTACACTGTATGTGATTCAGTTTCTTGCCACTGTAGCTCAAATCTAATGGAGTGATTTCAGTATACTGTTATTTCATTGTCTTTTCTGATAGGACACTTCTGTTAGATCGGTGCTTCTCTTCTTATGAACTAAATGCACCAAGAGTGGCTACTACACTGAATATACTTTACAAGATGGAAGTGATGGACACAAGTGTCTTTCCTTTGTTACAATGCCCGAAGTTACTGGGCATCATGTGCATATGCATCATATGCATTTCTTCAGGTGTACTGGCACATAATTTGCCACAAAAAAAAAACCCAACAAAAAATTTGCAACAATAGATAACCAAAGGAGGACATACCCACATTCTCATTCTTTCTTATTTGATTACCTAGCTTATCTTTCTCTGCTGCAACTTTGCCACAAGTTATTCATTAAAAACAAATAAAATTGATGATTAAAGGATGTTTAAGGGACTGGAACACCTGCCTGACGAGGAAAGGCTGAGAGACCTGGGGCTTTTTAGTCTGGAGAGAAGACTGAGAGGGGATCTAATTAATGTCTATAAATACATGAGGGCTGGGAGTCAAGAAGGCAGGGACAACCTCTTTTCATTCGTGCCCTGTGATAGGATGAGGAGCAATGGATTCAAGCTCGAGTACAGGAAATTCCACCTCAACATGAGGAAGAACTTCAGAGCTTACAGAGCACTGGATCAGACTCCCCGGAGATGTTGTGGAGTCTCCTTCTCTGGAGACTTTCAAGACCTGTCTGGATGCATTTCTGAGTGACGTGCCCTAGTTTTGGTCCTGCTCTGGCAAGGGGCTTGGACTTTCAACCCCTAACATTCTGTGATTCTGTGAAAATCTTCCAAATGAGCTATAATAAAACCAAGCAGTGCTGGTATTAATACTCATGTTATTGTTTTCTACTCTTTCCTCCTCAAAACAGCAAATTTCACATTTCTAAGAGTATTCTCTTAGAATTCTCTTAGATTTTTAGAATCTCTTCACTATTTAGAGGAGTGACTTTGGACACTATTTATAAACACATTCACTGCTTTTATTTATGATCTAATTAAATGTACATTTCAATGTTTTCAGAAAGAAGTTGAAAGATACAGGAATATACTTCAATTCATAAAACTGTCATGTTTCTTACCTTTTTTTTTTATTTCTTTCTCTAAATTTTCTTGTTTACTCTGCAAGTTGATCATTTTTGCATGGATCCAAGTGGAATGCCCTTTTCTAAATTTAATATTCTCCAAATTGCTTACTGCTGCCTTTCGCATTTCCAGACTCTGAGATACAAATGTATCCTGCCCGTTCTTAGAAAATAGCCCAAAAATCAATGCTTTTGGTATTTCATTTGTTTTAGTACCTTTGATTTTTATAGAAATGCAAAGTTAGCAGATTTGTTGCTTCGAGGATGCCTTGAGCCTCCATCTGGTTGAAGTAATACAGTGTTTTAACACACACCCTGGGAAAATGTATATAGACGTCAGTGATTTTGGGTACTGGGGCTGGAGAAGGAAGAGGGCAGAGAGGGAGAAGGTGGGTCTGACTGGTAAATAGGCAACAGGCAGCTATTATGTCTTCAGTGTGCTTTCAGGTTTATCTGCCACTAGGAACTTCCTATGCTTTTGCACACTTGCACATTCTGTGTATGATGTTGGAAGGAATTTTGATGTGCCTTTAATCATGGTTATGTTCCTTTTTCTGCTGCCTTCTTCCTCTATGCCACATCTACGACTAGTGCTTTTCCTTGCCCTAGTATTTCACGTTACAAATAAAATGCTTTTGCCATGGTCTGAAATGAGTCACCTATTAACAGATTACAGCTATATTCATTAGCTTTGCATCTGTGGAAATCGCAGGGGTCAGCACACCCGAACTGCAAGTGATGAGTTTCACCCTGGGAAAACCACCTTCCTGATAAAGGTGTCTCCCCTTCCCAGTATAAGAGAGGCTTGGTTTGGGGGAGGGCAGGCAGGGTCTGAACTCACAGCACTCGGGCTTCAGTCTCACTCCAGGCATGCCATGGCTCATACTGACCCAGACCTACTAAGCTTGGCTTGACCTAGCTGATCGTTCCAGATGTATTTTGATGTGTCTGTATGGTGCTTACCACTGTGGGACAAATGCAAATGATCTATACAAAACATGGATCTGTTTTCCTTGTCTCTTTATTGTGAGGATCAGTTTCCTCTGAGAAGTTTACAGTTGTTTCAATTAACAGCTACACAGCTGACAAATACTCATTGTCAAAATCATTAGAGCTTAAGCTCACTAACCCTGTAACTTCAACAGAGAGATACTTGTAAAACCAAAAGTCTATTAGCACTAAACTTTTAGGGTTGCTTCAGAGACAGTTAGAAACCTGCATTACCTTTGACAACAGCAAGTCTAAGAATGTAAGCACGTCAAAGCAAGGATACCAAAGTGGTATGGTTTTCATCACAATCGCAACTTCACTGTAAGTTTAGCACATCAAAACAAGACTGTAGGCTGCATTCCCATATTTCATTTTAAATAAAACACTCAAACACTGTGATTAAATCATGCTATGGCTTTCAAAGCTGTGGGCAACCCCCTTGTAGGCAACAGCAGTTTCTGCAGAATGACTGCAAAGTGCTTGCCCTGCCTCCTGCCCAAGGGTGGGACTGGCTGGCAGAACAAGGCTGTAACTCAAGTGCTTTCTATCTACTTCCTTCTTAGACCAGGGAAAACACAAGAGACAGACTGTCACTCCAATCTGTTTCTAGCAGCTATCACAAAGGCTTTGTGTAGTTCTTCCCTTTCAATAAATGAATGAGGAAATCCATAGCACGTGAAACAGAGCTCACAAATGGGACTTTTCACTTTTATCGAAGTTCACAAGCATAAAGATATAGCACCTACATATTTTTTATCACAAGTGGGAAACAGGGTATTATTGCTTTAAAAAAACCCTCAAACAAACAAGTTTAGTAGCTCCTAAATGCCACAAGTGAGATCTGAGTCCACCTTACACGTTTGCTGACGCTCAGGAACAGTGAGTTTGCTCTTCACACTGAGTGTGCACACACACGTGTGCACGTAGCCACAGGTACAAACTTCCAAGCCAGGCTGAAATTCAGAGCACGTACTCAAGATCAGCCCTGCCACCTTCTCATGTCTAGGTGCTCATCCATGCCAACCAATTATTACATTCGTAATTATTACATTCTTAATGTTCCTTCAAGGAACAAACATGTGAAAGTAAACAACGTCTTAGACTCTATTCCTCTGCTGCAATGTGGGGAACAAATTAATTGACTTATCATGATGAAGAGTTACTAGATTAACTCAGATTTCTGATAGGTAGCAACGAAAGCTAAATTTCTCTTCATTTCTTAATATTTAACAAATATAAAATCTATAAACAATCAGCATTTACCTGTTCCTATCAACACAGAAATATGTTGGTTTTTTTTTTTTTAATCTGACATGGTTAATGTGAAAATTCATAAATGTAGTATATCCTTTTATAAGACGTAAGCAAGCTGGATGCAGAATCTGGGTATACAGTGAATACATAATTCATGTTTACAAATAAACGCAACACAAATCTCTCTTATTTATGCTGAAATCAAGTTCTATTTAGGCATGCAACATGTAGACTGATGAACAGTGACATGCAGCTCCTATTGTCACTTCTTAGGACCTTTGTACAGTTCTGACATTATAAGCAGCAGGTGCAGGAAAAAAGCAGAGAAGTAATTAACATAAAATTATATTACATTATGCCATCACCCAACAGGTGTACTAGCAGGTGATCTTTCTAATTATAATGCACTTCAACATGTTCAAGGCTGTTATTCTTTCTACATAATAACCTGGGAGTACAAACCATTTTTACCCCATTGCACAGAGGCTAATAGCCGTAGCACAGTAATTGGAACATCCAATATTAATTCTCTGAATGCTCTTCTTTGTTGTATACTTTTGGAAAAAAATCAAATGTAGGAAGATTAAAGTAAGTACCTATGTTAATAGAGTTAAGCCCTTAAAGTTATCCATCTGATTTTTTTTGTGGTGGGGCTGAGAACCTGCAGCTCCTATTGTATCCAATTCATAGCCAAGAGTTTATTGCAACCTCTGGGAGAAAATAAGGATGGAACAAAGGGAAAAGGCGGTTGACCTTCTGGTTCAACTTTATCCTGATGCTCTGAGGTGTTATTTAAATCCAAATAATTTTATAAATATTCAAGAAGAAAGTAATTTTCAAGAACAGAATGAAAATACTGTCAGTTGCAATGGCACTAATAACCTCTTTAACAACAAGAACATCAACAACATATTTCCCTGCCCCCGTCCTGTAAGGAAACAAGTCTCAAGGAAGATAGCTGGAAGTACTTCAAACTAAGAAACTAACTCACAGCTGAATTTCACATGAGATTCAAACTGAAAATTGCTGGGATACCACGACAGAAAAATTCCTATATGAGTAAGTTCAAGGATGTTCACTTACAAAATTTTGCATGTGGGGAAAAAAACCAATCTGGAAGGAAGCTCAACGATTTCTTTTAGAGCTTTTAAAAATAAGCAATTTAACTGGCAACCACTTTCATGAAGCATCAGTTTACAATTATACTACCACAGTATTAGCTTCATTTTATCATTGAGCTAAATGGTTCCTTTACACCCATTTTATCTGCCATCTACGGCATCTTTGACTCAGGCCATATATACAGCTGACAAGAACTCAACACACCAGTGGGCATCTAAGCTTTCAGGTAGACTCCAAAAGTGGATTAGCTGCTGTCAGACAGAAAACAACCTTCCTGTAATTCCAAAAGGAGGTTACTTATTGTATGCCAAGAACCAAAGTAGCAATTTGTGTAGCCGTGATGAGAAGAGGGAACTCGTCACACAGGTTGCAAACAATACAGATTTCTTTTTCCAGAATGATTCCAGCCTCTATCAACACAGCAAAACGAGCCATTTGCACTGTCTGGCTGGCATTTTTCTACAATATGAACAGATATTTCTGATTCTTCAAAGTGTGATTCCTCTGACCTTCTCCAGTCAAGTCCCTCTTAATATGTTTGTCTTTCTTGTTACCTACCCCTGATCCAATCTCCTTAATTCGCCCACGCTATGCTGTCCTCCTGCTGCTGGAACAACTTGTTCCAAAGACTCTTGCTCAACTACTGTGAATTCCCCAGCTCCTGGCTTCTTTCCTCATTTTTCCTTGACTCCACAGCTACTCTGTGGATCCTTCGAGGTAATTACGTCTGATACCTGTTTAATTCAGTGCCTGACTTCTATCTGATGAGTCCTGTGTCACAGGAGCTTTGACAGAGATTAAGAATGAGGTTCAATGGCTTATTTGTACGTGCTTTTGAAACACTTGTAGCAGTATTGTAGTTAACTTCTTCTGGTTAGCTGAAAAACATTTAAAAAAATTCCCCTCAAACTACTCCTACAGACCCTGATAATAAATGAGGAAAAACCCTGCTGTCTTCAGATTACCTCCAATCTTTAATGCTCCTGTTGCTAGAGAACAGAGCAAACTTCTGCTTGAACAGTCTAAGTACTTTCACCTTTTCATTAAAGAGAATTCTCCGCTGTGATGAACAAACTTTCCCCAAGTCCATTTAGTTATCAGCCCATGCTTTTTTCTCCACATTATTCCTTCATCTCTTCTTCCTCTTCTTCTACTCAAGTATTTTCTATTCCATTTTTGACTCTAGTCTAATTTCTCCCCACGCATTGTCCATGCCCTCCCCTTCTTAATCCATTAGTCAGAGAACTGTATTGAACTCCCCAGTCAAATCTGTTTCTCCTATTACATTTGATGTGCCTTCTGCATTCCATGTCCTTCTGCCAGGTCTAGCTCAAGCCCTGCCTTTATTCCATGATTCCAGAAAGAGGTGTCATTGGGAATACAAGACAATTCCTTGCTTTTAGACCAAAAGGTGTGTTGACACAGAAACCCTTGTTTGTACAAAGCCTTTTCACTGCACCCTACTCTTGAGATTTTACCTACAAAAATCTAATAGAGTTAACTCAATAATTATTAATTACACTTATCTAAATATTTTAATACTGTTTTATTTGCATTAAGAAAGGAACAACAGCTCACAGATTTGTCAGGAATGTATCAAGTGCAGTCAAACAAATACCAGCTATAATAGGATAACAGGTCTTGTGGATAGGGACAGAAACAATTTCAGTTTATCAAGGCTCTGAATGCTGTCTAATGTGACAGTTTCATTAAGAACTCAGGAGATCATGATATACTTAGAAACTGAAGAAACTGTGAGATAGGTGCAAAACTAGGATGAAAATAGTACTTATGGAATGGATATCACTGTCAGACTAGAAATACAAACTAAACAGGATTCCACTGGGGACTATCCTCTAGTCACTGGAATTCAATATTTGGGTTCAGGACTTGTATGCTGAAATACAAACTGCAGGTAGCAAACCTGAGATGGGTTACTTATAAGAAGCTAGAGATGAATGTTAGAATTCAGAAATATCCCAAGAGCTTGGAGAAATGGTCTGAAAATAAAGGATGACATTCAGTAAAGGCAAGTTCAAGGCTCTGTATTCAGGCAGCACTAACAGGACAGAGAGGAGGTGGACGACAGTGCAGTGATGCTGTAGAAAACAGATTTGAGAGAGGGGAGGCCTTATGGATTGTAAATCAATAACATAATGCCACTGCAAAAAAAGGCAAATGTCATACTACAGCATAAAAACAAAATCATCTGTAAGACTAGGGAAAGAATGTTTCCACTCTACCTGACACTGGTAAAGCCTCCACTAAAATGCTGTGCTCCTCTTTGGACACTGTATTTTTAAGAATACACAGATCAGCTGGAGAGAAGGCAGAGGGCAGCAAAAGGAATGATCAGACTAGGAATGATCAATCTAGAAAACATGGGCTAAAGGGAAAGCTTGAATCACCCAAGATAGTTTTGCATAGGCAAAAATCAAATAAAGGGGAGACATGTTCAAACAAACAGGTGGAAGGTGCAGGAGTACTTCATGTCCACTGGGAACAGGGTAGTAAGTCTCAGACTTGAAGAAAATGAAATTTAAGCAAGACATGAGGAAAAACTTGTTCCTGGTACATACAGTTATACACTTCAGAGAGAAGGCTGAAGCCCTCCAAGAGAATCTATGAAATTATCAGATTTTAGAGAAAGCACAGATGCACATTTGTCAGAAGTGTTTTAAATGCAGCTGAGCCTGATCTTTGGAAGAGAAGCAGTTCTAGATGAGATCCTCCCCAAGTTCCTTCCAGTTCTGTTTTCTAAGGCTTCTCCCTGACCTGGTGCACTGGATTAAAAAAAAACTATAGAGCAACTATCAAATGGATCACTAAGGTAGCAAGTAGTAGTAGAAGTGCACGGTGCATTGCAATTATTAATGGCACGCATATGCATTAATGTAAAGCTTTATGTCAATGCTTTATGAAAGTCACAGCATGAAACAGCAGCATAAACCATTTGGAAAAACCTGCTGCACTGTGAAAAAGCCCAACAATTCTTATATGTAATACAGCCATTATGGAAAAATGTCCTTAGCAGACCATAGGGGAACCACAGAATCACAGAATTCTCATGGTTGGAAAAGACCTCTAAAGATCACTGAATCCAACCATCAACCCAAAAAAACCCAAACAACACAAAACCAAACCAACATTCCCCCCCTTATTTCTTGTCTTTGCATCAAATCCTCAAAAATCCTCAAGGATCTTTGGCTGAAGGAAAAAGAACAGGACACTCCTCAATGGAAGACTGTAACAGAATAAAATTCTAACACAGAGCACAGGAAGTCCAACAAAAGAAACAGTAAAATACCAATTTTGAAGCTTCAACCTTTCATATTAATCTAAAAAAAAAGTAAATACTGCACAGGCCCTTTGACTTCAGCATGGATCTCCACGACCAGAAAGCTGCGCCCACACAGACAAAGCAGGATTGGGGGATTAACATATTAAGTGCCCTTTGCATGGGTCTCAACAGAGAAAATTCCAACTGTATAATCTCTTCACAAGTCAGTGCAATTAAAAAAAAAAAAAAAAAGGGAATAAAACAATTGAAAGACTAACCACCTGTAAGATACAAAGACATTTCTCTTCAAAAAAACATACAGTGCTTTAGCCAGATGTAAATCATTACTGTTGAGTCAAACTTCTACACTGAAGCTACAGATTTATATAGCTACAGAAATGATATTCTACTTTCTCTATTTGCTGTTTGCATACACATACATACATATACATACGTATACATATCTGTATGCTATAGCCTGTCAGTGTCACCCAACCTGTGAAATTCTGCAGACAGCTTTTACTGATAAATCTAGAAGGCACTTTTTCTTTCAGAAGAACAAATCCTTAATCTAGTTTCAAGGAGTTGTAAAAGACAGCTCCTGTGATTCACCCCCTCCCCTCAACAGAAGCACTGCTTGTTAATCCAGCAGGAAATAACATTTGCCAGGATTGACAGCTGTGGATTTGTATTCAATTCCCAAATTAAAAACCAATGACAGGGCCTAGTTCAATGGAGATGTCAAGCAAAATAAAGAAAGTAAAAAAACCTGCTGCTTTCTCTATAAAATACAAACACACATACATTTTGGATAACAATACTAAAAGCTGGGAAGGAGATATAATGGGATTAAAGCTGTCTGCAAAGTTTCTCCTGAGGGGTTTTTGTTGTTATCCCCTCTAACAACACATATTTTGTATTTTTCCTCTTATATATTAATTTTTCCTCTTAATCTATGGCTTAAAATATGTTAAAATTTATTTCAATAACTATTTGAAACTCTGGGAGAAAAAAAAAAGTAAACATGTTAATAGTCAAATCATCACAATCTTCATACATAATATTAATTACTGTAATTCAGAGAAGACTTAATTACAGCCTAATTATTATGAAGAGATCTCATGGCACAGGTTATTAAACTTTTGCAAAACTTTGTTAAAGGTAAATCAGAGCCCATCTTGGGCAGCTTCTACTGTTTATCAGAACAACAAGAATCAGACAGAGAACATGCTTGACACAGTAAAGATGGGCTGTTTCTAGAGCTGTAACAAACTGCTCTGAAGAGCCCAGTGTAACTTTTCCTAGTGGTAACAGTCTTTGGAATAAATCACAGTAGCAACATTCTAACTGGGAATTTAATACCATAATTATGAGTTTAGAATTCCTTAAATCCCTGTGAATACTCCTCTCACTTGCTGAAAATCACACCTTTCATATACTTTCAGATGGCCATGTTCCCTCAACACACTGCTTAAATAAGGGAACAAGGAACACTAATTTACATTCAGGCCACTTCAGAAACAACAAAATGTGAACTGTTTTAACTATTTACCTGTAAGAAGTGATCCTCCTTAGGTCCGTAACAGCAACACGATAGCCACACTCTTCTAAAATTTCCCCACATGCAATTTCTTCCAAGGAAAGGTCTGGTTTGTCTACAATGCCAGCACAGAGTTCATAGGTCACTCCTACCACAGCAGGTAAGGGTTCCTCTAGACAAGAGAAGTTCTCCTTGTCCCTGTTCTGTAGGACTTGAGGGTGCTGCCTTTCTACTTCACACATGTAAACAGCTTAAAAAACAAACAAACAAAAGAAAAGGGGTGGGGGGGAGGGGGGGAAGATGTTAGTTTTTTCATATTAAATAGAAAAAAAAAAGTTACACAAATTTTGCCTGGAAATTTCTAACCATCAGAGTAATTGAGAGCAGTAAGTAATTCAGCGGTGTTATCCATTCAAATTGGAATTTTAGAGAACAAAGGTTCACTTGCCACTTCTGTAAAATTATTCTTTAACTCTATTTGAGCTTACATCATTTGGAATGAATTCATGCACACCTTAAAATAAATAAAAATTAAAAAAATAAGGAAGCTAGCTCATCCAACAAGTCTAAGCCTCAGGAGTGCCGTACAGCTTCCATTTGTTGGTCAATGAGGATATCAGGATTTAATTTAAACTGTGCTGTTATCTAGCAGAAAAGTTGGGTTGCACATTATGAACCATGTGCACAATGATGAGTCTTTCAGCCTGTCAACTCAGCTGTTATTTAGAAAGGGTATGAAAAGCATGCATGTTTGTATGGAAAAAAAAAAAGAAAATCCTCTTTTGAACATATAGTTCCTTGCAGAGATTCCTGTGTGGAGTATGAAAAAGATTTCTTGAATTAATCTACAAACAGCTGCCACTGTAATGCACTCCTAAAGAAAGTGCAAATGCCAGATTTTAGTCCTTCTTTAAGCGAAACCTCTCACTAATGTCAGCAGAAATTCTGCCTGAGTGAGAACTGCAGGACTGGATGTTAACACACAAAAAGTCACTACTGACAAATCCAGATCACTGTAACTTTAATTTAGAGGTATAATCCCAGTTGTTCCTTCTTTGAAACTTCCTCACATCTACCCCCTTGCTTTTCTGGAAAGGTTACCAGAAGGGTGTTATAAACCACCATCAATAAAACTGTTTGAAAATTTGAATTTATTTGTATTCCATTAAAATATTTCACATGCATATTTCATATACATTTTCATATACATATAATATGGTTTTGAAATGAGCTCATATTTTATTTCCCCTCATTTCCTAAATTTTATTTATTTTTATATATATATTTATTTTTTTTAATTAAATCTTGCAGAATTGGTTTATTAAAGAGAAAAAGTTTAATGAAATATTGCCACAGAAAAGTAAAGTACCACAGTGAATTCTCAAGCACTTGGTCTCTGAGGAAGAGTCTACACCCTAGAAATCTGTGCCTAGGCTCCTTCTGCAGTGCTTCTTGTGACACCACGGAAGCGAAGCAGAGCAAGATCAACACTTGAAAGGGAAATGTCTCCTTCCATCTACTGCCCCAAAACTGATCTTTCTCCAGAAGTTAAAACTTTCAAAACTGTTTGCAGTAGGTGCAGCCAGGCCTGTCAGATTCAGACAGTAAAGGAAAGGAGCCTCTATTTCTTACTGGAAAGCCATGACTAAAGCTCAGTTTTCTTTTTCAAAATTAGTAAGAACACAGCAAAAAAAATATTCTGTGCAGACTCTGAGGGACAGATCCTTGAAGGGTGTCTATTGTCATTATTGCACAAACTTCTAAAAGCCATGACAATTATCATAAGGGACAAATGCCCCCAAGATCTCTCTGAGAGGAGCCAAATACTCTCAAGGTTGTGGTTTTTTTACTTTTTTAGTATTGACAAATCAGTATATTTTAGTATATCCGTATCAGCAAATACAAAAAGGAACAACACATGTATCCCACTAAAGGCCTTGGGCATCCAAACAGGATGCAGGTAAGAGTGTGGGGTACAGAAATATGAAACTGTGATTGAAATAATTCTCTATTACAAGTCTGTTGAATCCCTGAAACCCATCCTGTCATTCTAGCAGGCACCTGCCGTTCTCCTTCTCCCTCGGCACAACTGGCCTCTATGTAGATCAAAACCTGCATTCCCAGAAGGACCTAATCCAGCAGTCCTCTTCAGAGCAACGTTCTGCAGTATGCCAACACTTAAAGCCCAGTAACAGCTTTTCTCTGTAGATAAGGAAGAAAAGAAGCGGTACCAGCCACTTCTGTAGAAGAGTCCAAATATTAGAGTGTTCACCAAGGAGCCGGAATCTGAATTCCACATCGAGTCTTGCAAAGGTTCAAACTTAATTTATCTCTCAGAGATAAGCAAAGGTTAGAAAAGCAAGCTGCCTGCTAATCTAAGGGAACAGAGGAGTCCTCCACACCTCTCCTGAGGTGCAAAATTGACTGCACAAGTGATGTACCAGGGGAGATAAAGTACCGAATGGAAAAGCAGTCTGTGGCCTATTTGCTGAGGCACTTTCTTCAGAGGGAAACCTGTGACTTTCCTCTTCCTCATCACAGGTTGCCACCTTATTGCAAATGCACAAAGAGTTTGAAGAGCAGAAACTAGAAGCAAGAGCTCATCTCCCAGCACAGTCACACACCCACTAAGACCCATGTTTGACTGCTCATTTGTCTTACAACAGCTTATGCTACTTTGGTCAGAAACTGCCACTTGATCATCACTGGGCAGTCTCTTCCATCATCAGATGGACACATACGATGAGCAGCAGCACAGTGAGCACTCAACCAACCATCTAGTGCTCATTAAGCATCTTGACTAATTACCCTGGATTCACTCAGCTGTATGAAGTCTCAGAGTGGAAACTCCAGTAGAACTGATGTACTTGCCTTCCATCCTGCAAAGCTGGGACAAAGCATAGATGGCTCAGCCAAACTCATCAAATAAGACCGTAACTGTTATTCAAAGCAGCCTTGTTAGATGACTCATACAGGCACCGTTTGCCATCTCTTTAAAGCACAGAACAACAGTATGGACTGAGGGGTTAAAGGGGTTTACCTGATGGAGGAATGTGCTAGATTTTCTTTCAAATTTCTCAAAGATTGCACAAGTGATTTGTACCTCCTGAAACAGAACATGGCTTATTCAAATCTTTGATACTGTTTAAGTCAATGCAAAACCAAACATTACAATCCTCTGTAAGGTCATTATACTTACAGGGAAAAAAAACCCAGGGCACACACTCATAGATACTAACCCTAGCCTTTCTCAGGAACATACTATCTATTTTATTGTATTTGAAAATGTGTGGTCAACTGAGTATCAAAATGAGCAGTGCCCAAGACCCCTGACAATAGTCACGGGTGAGGAACTAATACGGAAACTACTGAGATGTATATATAACTTTTTCCTTTCCACTCCTTTCAAATGTGTGATTTTATGATCATTCAAGATGATTTAAGTCCACAATAGACTGAAAAACGTGGTCCCATCTGCCTCACCTCAGTTGTGCGCTCCTGTCACCCCTCAAGACAGCATGAACTCTTTCAGGCCAGTCAGATAAGCTGCCTAATCCTCCGAATTTTCTGTTTGCAGACATGTACAACCTCTGCTGTGGCTGCATAAGGGCTGGTGCTGTCAAAGGGACGGGGGTGGGAACGTCCATACAGGAAGGGTTGAGCGTCTTCACAAGCAGCAGAGACTTCAATGGGAAAACCTGACCATGACACCACATCCCAAGGAAAGGCAAGCACCCATGTCAGCCCATACATGTGCAGTAGACGTGCCTGGCGAGAGAGCAGCAGTGGTTTGCTCACAAGTAATGAGCTATCGCCTTCCTGGTGGGACCTCAGTAGGAGCTAGCAATGAGAAAAGCCTCAGCCTTTAGTTTTGCTTTGTGGGACAGACACCAAGTCAGACAATAACCATGGAATCGAAATATAATTATAGTGATGTAAGTAATGTCAGGGCATGGTTGTGATCAGTGAACTGCTATGGGGTGTCTGACTGGCCACTGTCCCTAAGGCCAGGTTTCTGAGCAGCTCCAGCCTCCAGAAGAGATTAATTCCAAGAACAGTCCAGTCTTTTGAAGCAGATTTGACACTTCCATACGGATGATGTAATGAACATGTATGTATATGAACATATATGAAAGCTTCTGCCTAAGATTGCCTCAAAGAGAGCAACAGCCATATGAGCCATTTTATTTGTCTGGCAAATAAAGACACTGGATTATCGATAAACAAATAAACAAACACTTTCTCTTCCTAATAGCCAACACAGCGCTTCCTGAGAAGTATGCACTGTCAGTGTAACAGTGCTGCACAGCACTGAAAAGCCTGTCAATCACTGTCAGTAAGAAAGGACAGCATGACACCACCCTAGAAAGTTTCCTATAGTCTGCCATGAGCAGTCTTGAAATGGTCTCTTAGCAACAGTCAGTGAAATATCTTGTGATTTCTTTTAATTAACATGCAGAGAATATGCATTTCATTTTTAACTTCCAGAAAGTAAATATTGCTTTGAATTAAAATAACTGATATAAAAACTCAGAAGAAAAAAAAAACCAATCAGTACATTAACCTAAATTCATAATAACTGGTAAAGTGAAGCAGTCCATGCATTGATGAGAAAGTGTACAGTCCTGAATTTCCCTCATTTTAAATTCCCAAGTATACAATGCACAATAACACAATAAAAAAACTCAAAGGAATATTTAAGACCAAAAAGAAAAAAAGGAAATACTGTGCTTCTGCACAGAAGCTGCCTAATAAATACTAGACAGGTCAAGAATGAACTTCAAATTAAAGCAATTTATTACATGACCCTTGTAGAGCTTTTTGTAATTTCATCCAAAAGAGGACATGTAGAATGTAAGGCCACCCTGATCATTCGTTTCATCTGTAATGGAAATTTCCCTGGTTAGAAATTCTGACCAGTGGAGAAGGGTGGGCTATCCTACAAAGAAACAGAACCTAGAACAAAGATTTTATCACCACAGATGCACCAACTTTCAACTGCTAAACCCTTAAAAGCCTGCTTCACTAGAGAGCAAAAGTAAATCCAAAAAAAAAGAGGATTACCTGGGCGGAACTGCTTCACCACAACAAAGCACTGCCGTGAAGTATTAAAGATCAGGATTGACACACTGAGGAAGAAGATAAAAAACAAAAGATCAGTGTTTTATGAAGGATTCATGCAGAACTATTACACTTATATCTTGTGAATTTAATTTTAACTACATAAATACATAGAAGATTTCTTACTAAAGCCACAATGCAATAAGATCCTTGTCCAAAATGCATCAAGAGGGATAGATAATGGGTTGTGTTGCCAAAGCCATGAGAATTTACCCAAAATTAAGTCACTTTTGTCTCCTGCCATGCAAAGTAAGCTACCAATCAATTCCTTCTCCCTAAAAAAACCCAAACAAACAAACAAAGAAACAAAAAACAACAGAAGTCCAACTCAAGGAACCTTGCTACTAGATAGTAATAACAAGAAAAAAATAATTAAAAATAAAAAGCTTTCTTCCCTCATATCAGTCCCAGATTAGGACAGTCTAACTCTTAAGCACAGTCTAGTATCATGCAGAGCCAGAGACTTCTGGATGAGCACACAGCATCTCCAATCTATAGCCACATGAGTTTGGGTCTTCGAACAGACACCATCCACGACCAATTCTGTACATATTTAAACTAGAAGCAATTTTAACTGCTACCACGTTCAATTGCTTAAAAGGCACATTTTAATCTTCCCCATGTCCTCTCTGGTTGTTAGCAATACATGTCAGAGGGAAACCAGACAGGCTGACTATTTGGAGATGCTCTCAAACTGAACAGAGTACTGAACTTCTCTCCTTACGTAAATTACTCTCAAAATGCAGACAGAAGTATCCCTCCTTAGTTGGCAGCCCACTAAAACGTGCAAAAACAAGTGTATATTTTGCTCCTTGCCATAGCAGCATTCTCTCATTTGTTATGCCTCACCGTATGCAGTTGGAAAGTTAATTCAGTATTCTATGAATTCTACAATAGATTAGACTAACAATGGCATATTTGCAGAGTTGAAGGCAAACTTTCAACTTACCTTGTAAAAGAGCTGTATATTTATTTGCACTATTCAATTTAATAATGAAGTCTTAAGCTGCCAGAGATACTGCTATTTCATGATTATTAAAAATAATGTTAATGTTTATTTTAATAACATATAAAAAACAAAACCAAAGGGACAAGTCCAGATGTTAACATTTTTATTCATGGTTGCTATTCTTAAAGACCTGTAGAGCATATTGATGGCTTCCAGCCCCAGGAGACATCATTTGCAGGCAATTTTAAAGCAAAGGTTTTAAATTTCATAGAGCTGCAGAACACTCAGTCTGTTTACTGGCACCATGGTTTACAGAATCAGAGAATGGTAGGGGTTGGAAAGGATCTCTGGAGATCATCTCATCCAACCCCCTGCCAAAGAAGGATCACCTAGAGTAGGCTGCACAGAAACATGTCCAGGTGGGTCTTGAAAGTCTCTAGAGAAGGAGACTCCACAACCTCTCTGGGCAGCCTGTTCCAGGCTCCGTCACCCTCACAGTAAAGTTTTTCCTCATGTTGAGGTGGAACTTCATGTGTTCCAGTTTGTGACCATTGTCCCTTGTCCTACCACAGGGCACCACAGAAAAGAGTCTGGTCCCATCCTCTTGACAATCTGCCCTTTATTTATAAGCATTGATAAGATCCCCTCTCAGTCTTCTCTCCTCCAGGCTAAACAGCCTCAGGTCTCACAAGAGAGATGCTCCAGTCCCTAAGCATATTTGTAGCCCTCCACTGGACTCTCTCCAGTAGTTCTCTCATGGTTCTTTCTCACTTAGCACTAGAATATCTGGGAGTTGTGGTGTAAGTTGCTAGAAGAAATGAAGTTATACTAGCCTACAATGTTTTAAGTTTACTTACGTATTACTCTTTGATATTTTTTTCCCTTTGCATGACAGTTTTCTCCCCCAGGCAGTACTGTCTGAGGATAGACACAGCACTGAGTAAGAGGAAAAGGTATTACTGCTACTGAACGTTTGGTTTATGTCCATGGGTCTAAGGATGTGCACTGCCTGAAATTAGAGACAGCAGCAGTCTAAAGCTGAAGCTAAAGAGAAAAGTCGAGACTTCCTGAAGCATACAGTTACCTTTTACCTTTCTTTACATCCACCACCCCAGGCCAAATCTTTCACTTGGCTTGTGTACTTCAGCACATCTCATTAAATAACTCATACCAACTAATTAAAAGTGGCTCATCTATTAGACATTATTTTTTTCCTAAGAGTCAATCACTTCAGATTTTTATGGAACAGATGGGAAAATTAAAAACAATCTGTTAGAATTAAGGAACAAGATCAAATTAATCTGGAAAGGAGTAGCAGCAAGTTATTACAATTGTCTGTTTCTCACACCATCTTGAGATAAGAGGGTACAGAAATGACACAAATCTGTAGAACTTTGTATTTAATTACTTCTAATTTTCTTAGTGATTGACAAACAATTTTGAACATGAATTTACATTTTTAAACAAACCACAACACACAAATTCTAATATTTTTCATCATAGTTGAAGAGTCATGGAGGAGAGAGTTCAGAATGATACCTCTTTAGGAGGGGTATGACATTACAAATGTCGTTTGGTGTTTCTTGTTCCACAAGAAACAATCCAATGTGACATCTTTCCACAGGTTACTAGGTCTGTAACTTCTGAAAACCCCTCTGAAGCTACATTCAGGACAGTGAGTATTGTAGAAAGTTCAGGTAAGATTGTTTGGTTGATCTAAGCAGAGGATCCCCTGAGCCACTGCTCTCAAGGGGTTTCCTTATTGCTGTGGAGATCCAAATATGTGGGTTCAGCTGTTTGATCTGGTCTGTAAGGAAAGTATTTACCTTCTTGAGTTTTAAATTATCACACAAAGCATTTGCTACAAAATTATTTTGAGATTACTGTTTTTAAAGATAATAGAGGCTACCAAAAAGGAATACTACAAAAGCTGAGTTGCAAATACATCTTTTGGTGGTATCATATCACAGGACATTCCATTTGATGTTTCAAGGCAATTCCCTTCAAAATATTATAACCAATCCTATTTTAGAATGTTATATATGCAAAGGGTAAGCATATTAAAAAATAAACATTCACAATGACTTTTTGGAACATCTCCACAAAAAAAAGATACAGAAGATAAAAAAAAAAACCACAGGCTGTATGTTATCACAGAAAATTCACACAGAACCACTAGAAAAGGAAAAAACAAGCCCAGCCCAATTCCCTAAAAAGGGCTGGAAACCTAGAGAAGAATGTAATCGGAAATGGACATCGAAGGTCCTAACGTAGCAACGGGTTACTTGTGCCTAAAAGAGGAGGAGAAGACCACTTTTTTGTTATTTTTGATTAAGGAAAAGAACACCCAGATATAAAAGGATCACGATGGATACACAGCTTGCCTCCAAACCTTAGAAACAAGCTGCAACACATCTGCACAAATGAAGCACTGTCTCAGCTTAGACCTGCCAGCCTTTTCATTTGGGTGGCAGGTGATTACTTTTCACCATATTCCCCCATTGCACATCGTTGGTGGCTATTCCTCCAGAAGCTGATACTCAGGGAAATTACTGGTGTAGACCGAGAGGCCATAAATGCAAACGCAATGCCACTGAGCCACAGACCAGCACCTGGGACTCAAGAAGCACACAGCACAACTGTTGCATGCAGGTATCACTTGCAGTACCTGCCACTGCCAGGGGGCTGGCCACTTCTGCAGGCAAGAGGTGGCTGAGAAGAAAACTCTTCAAAAATGTGCTCTATGTGTTGTTCCAGAGCTGTAATTTGCTTCTCTAAGACATATATCACCTTGGATAAATAAAGGAGTCTTGGCTCCTCCACTGCATCTGTTGCTCTTTGCTTTAAGGACTACAAGCAAAAAGAGATGACATGGGTTTGTACAGTGATTTTCAGGGCTGGTGAAGACCACAGCCTCCAGCCCAACCCCTCCACGGCTTCCTCCTGCCGTAGCCCTGCTCACTTTATACATAACAAATCACTACTAGTAATTACAGGAGACTTCTTCCCAAAGAAAGCATGCACGTGAACAGGTTACTGTGCAATAAGGTAGGATACTGTTCTTTCTATAAATATAGGAAAGATTAGGGTAGCCTTAAAATATTTTGAGAGATATGTACCTAAAATGTCAGCAAGACATACCTCTGAAGACCAGCTGGCCTGTACTTGAGCTGTTATTGTACTCAAGTTTGCAGTTAAAGTGTGCCTGGTCTTGGTAACTAACACAGTGTTTTCTTAAAGGGATTCCAACTATTCAGTCAAGGATCTCACGTAGCATTTAACCGTTTAAAGTTCAAAGAAAACCCTGACAGAAACAGGTTAAGTATTAGGATACTCTGATGGATATTTGACTTCCTTAAAATGTTTAAGTCAATGTGCAGAAATGATATACAAATGACCAACAGACATCTGCAACACAGGAGTTCAGAATCTTAATTTCTCCTCCACATTCAAGACCCTCATTGAAAGAGAAGACATCCACCTGAATGCCACCTTTACAGCTGAAAACATCTCTTGTAAGAGTTTAGAAAATTACTCCGGTGAATGCCATTGGACTAGACGACAACTTCCAAATATTTCCTTCCCCCAACGGAGTACAGCTCTGTATTTACTGAATATGGGATTTGTTCATGTTTTACTGAATTTACTGAATCCCAGTAACTGATGCTTTATGATACTGCAGCAGAGAAGAGGTTTCTATAGCAATACTACTACAGCTTCACACACTCAAACCTGAGAAAGGAAGGTGATGTTTCGAGGAGCAGAGTGTTTGACCACAGCAGTTACGAGGTAGGGGACAGATGAAAAGTGACATCTTGTTAAAATGCGCACACACATATGGAGGGGCAGAAAGTTAATTCTTTTGAAATACATCTGAGCAATTAAGATCAGCAAACGAGCTTTGCCACAGCTACAAGAACATGTACTTCTGGAGCTCCAATACATGAATGAAGGTTTTAGGGATGAGGGTTAAGGGTTTTGATGGGGGTTTGTGTTTGAGTTTTTGCTTGATATTTTTTTTTTTTGTCTCAGGGTTGTTTTTTTATTTTCCGTGCTTTTTTTCTTGTTTGGGGGTAGAAATGTGATTTCACCTTCTAGTCATTGGTTTGGTCATCTTCTATATTGATTTGTCAGTTGTTGACCTGGGCTACTGTCAATCCACAAGCAATTGGTAACGCTTACTAACTGCTTTTCATGAGACAAACTATTAAAATCCTTTAATAAAGACTGATTCAGCCTTTCGTAAAACTCAGATGTGACCTTAAAGCACATTTTAAAATGTGAATTTGCAAAACTAAAAAATAATAATAAAAAAATCACAGTATAGCAATAGCAAAGAAAAGAACAAGGTTCTATGTTTGTGTTTCTATGAATGAAATAAGACTCTCAAGGCTGAAGACGGGGATTTTTAATAATAACCTTGGACAGTATGCCAAGTAATTGATGAGGTGATACGGGCAAAGAAAATGATCTTTCTTTAATTGTTGTAAGAGCAACTCAGGATCTCCTTATCTGGCATGGGTATGTGTGTGTCACACACAAATTGTGATCAGAATTGAATAATGGAAGATAAAGCACCTAAAAAAAGACTGACCTTAACATTGAAATCCAGGGCTTCCCAGCTGTTGACC
Source organism: Todiramphus chloris collaris (assembly GCA_025345505.1). Lineage (NCBI taxonomy): Eukaryota > Metazoa > Chordata > Aves > Coraciiformes > Alcedinidae > Todiramphus > Todiramphus chloris. Next base: position 9,221,029 of record JANVCC010000043.1, on the reverse strand, counting down.
TCAGCAACTGCCACCTACTTTTAAAGGCTAGAAGTTATCTCAAAATTAGTTGAAAGTCAGTAATATTGTTTGTGCTGCTTACAAACAATAACCTCAGCTCCACAGTGGAGACTTTAGGAAGTAATATTATTTGATTTTAAAAAACCCACAACAAATAAAGCAAAATAAAACATCAAAAACCCTGCAACACTCTCAGAGCCTGTGGTAATTCAGGGACCATTCTCAAAGAAGACAATGAGAAAAGAATGGCAGGTTCCAAAAACAGAAACACAAAAAGTGGCATGCAGGAATAAAAGGAAGTAATTGATTTCATCAGTCCACTTGAATCCCATCCCTTTGATACAATCAGAAGAAAATTATCAAATGTAGTGTGCAACCAGAGAAGTATTTAGAGATGGGTTCATCTCAGATGGAGAGTACGGGAATAGAAAACATATATTTAATATTTTTGCCTATATGGCTCATAAGGAAGAAAATGTCAAGACTTACGAATCATACTAGAAGGAAAGTTACTAAGAAAATAAATACATCATTTAGAAGTCCCCTAATTATTTTAGCTTCAAGGTGTACATTTGTATTTCTTCTTGATGTTATATGAATTTGACAAATTCTTCGTTCATATTGTTTTCCATGTCAAAACTATAATTCCATGTAGTCTTTTAAAAATATTATGTTTTAGAAACAACTGAAAAAGCACAGAAAGAAAAAAAAACGCCTGAGACAGATCAAGACTGAAGTATGCTAGTGAACAAGTATCCTTTTCTTGTTCCAATCACAAATGACTGTGCTTTCAAATTTAAAGTGATAATCAACACACACACACCCCTAAACTTGAGAGCTAGAAATCAAACATATTTCTTTGGGAAGTTTAATCCTTCAGGAGGGCCTACTTCATCTTATGTTATTTCAAAATTATTTTGGTGACAATAAGAAAGAATTGCATGTAGCCCCTGTGTCACTACTGTATTTAAATTATCCCTCCATTGCACAGTTGGCCATGTCTCTGGCAACTTCTAATATGATATCTGAAGTGCTCTTCTTCCTTTTATCAGAGCAGCACCCATTATCTTAAGCCAGAGAAAACAGTCCCTTCATTTTCAGAACAGACATGTAATAAAGCTGTACCCCTTGCTTATTCTCCAGTGCAATTCCTTTAGTTTCTCAGAGCTTTAACTATAATGCAGATAGTCCTGAGATTAAATGTATGTGCTTGCACAATCTTTACTGGTTCATTTAAGTCTTCCTTCAAAGCATTTTACATTTTTCAAAGGCCAACTCCAATCCAATTGGCTGCTTAAAATGCAGCCTATTACAAAAGCAAAGCTATAAGCTCCTGACAAAAACATTCAGCCTTTCATACTAATCACAGATAAAGTGGATTTGGCAAAAGATAATTAGAGACGTCTAGAAGGCTTCTGTATTCTGACGAAATTTGAACGCTTTCTCCAATGCAACTTAAATATTTAATGCTAAGTAAAACCAGAATGAAGTAGTGAGACACATATGCTTAAGAAAATAAACATTACATTGGAAAAAATCAAAGGAAGATTAGTTTCAGTAAAATGAACTGCAGCAGGAAGTTGTTCATGACACCATAAAGCAGGAAGCATATGTCTGGTTAATCACCAGACCAGTGGAAGAATGAATTAAGAAGCGCTAACAAATACATATACATGCACATTTAAAACATCATCTCTACTTGTCATGTAGGAATTTGTACTCAACCACAAAATACGATGCAGGTCAACTCCTCTGGAATAAACAATCCTCCCAACACCTTGTTTTCATATAACGAAGGAAAAATAGAGAGTAAATTCAACTGCAAAATAAATGAGACATCAAAGCATGTTGCTCTCAATAACATTCTTTAAGTGTCATATCTTGGCCCGTATCCCAGGATACCCTTGGAAATGACACATTGCATCTCAATGGGATTCTTTCAACAAAATATTTTAATAAATAGATTCAGGTTTTATGCTAACTTATTTGATTAAATAAAGCTTTGTGGGCATTATGTGCAGCAGATGTTAGTGCCTGATGGGCTTTTGTTCCAATTCTTAATTATTTGTGAAACTGCCATTTATAAATGCTATCACATAATAAGAGCAGTATAATACATCCAAAAGGCATAAGTATGACGCCACTTTGAAATGGCAAAAATCAAAGTTTTAAAACAACTATCAGGTTTCGAGGACAGCTCACAAAATAAAAAGCTTGAGTGTTCTGCCCTGGCTAAAGTAAGTGACAAACCAGCAACTTTGTTTCTCACCTACCAAAACCCAAATAGGACATGAAGATTTGATAGGTATAAATGTATAGTCTCACCACCATCAGTGAGAAACACAGACTGAGAAACTGGCAGTTGTTCACATTTCACCTAATTTTCCCATTTCTAGAGTAACGGTTTCAATAGTTTCCTCTTTTCCAAGAGGTATTTTCAGATAGAATTCTAAAAATACAGGCACTTTGATTACAGAACATTAGCTTTTGTAAGGTTATTTTTGCCAATCCCAAATGCAGCCCATGATCATGCTACTGTCTCTACACCACGTAAAAACTTCTGATCCTCTTCAAGCAGAACAGGTTTATTTCAAAGCCACCTGGAAGCAGAAGGAAGACTGTTCTTGATTTCAGCAACTATTAGAGAATAAACACATCTACTTAGTTTGCATATTATTGCAAATACTAAAATATAAAATCCCTAAAGTTGTATAAACAAGATGCCTCCAATAGGGATCCTAGAAACCTGTATTTAGAAATCCATACCTAAACAACCCAAAACTCATCTGTACCTTCTTATTTTTAAGAATTTTTATGGATTCCATTCTTAAAATTAGGCAAACATGTAACTTCCCAATGAAGCAGTGCCTTTCAATAAAGATCATTTTACGCACTTTCAGTGATAGAGCAGAGAAGAGTTTATGCTCTGTGATGCTTTCATATCACATACTTAAAAACACAAAATAAGAATCTGAAAATTTAGCTTTTGATTTTGTGTTTTTCTCCAATAACTTTACAGCATCAAAAACATTTATTTTTGCCTGGTTGCTATGATTTTCTTTTGATTGGATCCTAAGGTAACAACATAATAAGACATCTTAAAAGACAGCAAACGCGCCTGCAAAATTCTTGGCACATAAGCAGAGAATCTGTCAAGTCTCCACTTAAAAAAAAAATCACAAAAAAACACAAGCATTAAGTGCATTTTATTTGCAAATATCATATGCAAACAAGTTGTGTAATTGCTTGGGTTGAAGGAAACTAATAGGCTACTATATTTTTTTCTTTCTAATAGCAGAAAAAATATCATTATCCTGATAGCATCCGTGATAGACAGATATCAAGTCTAGACTTGAGTGTTTTCAATGACAGCGATTACAAAACATGTCTTCCTAGACTGTCTTACTGCCTATTGCTAAAACCAGTTTCTTACTGTTTAATTTAAAAAATACTTTCCACGTGAGACACCATTTTTTATTCTGCCATTGATTACTGATTAAATTAAATGATTCCAGCCCGCTTTATGATATTTCTTTACATTTTTGTGATAAGTAGTAATTTTTCTTTTCAGTTGTGTTATCCTTTGCATGAACATGCCCAGCCATCATTACCTTCTCTCAGCTATTATTTCCCTAAACTTTTCATCATTTTTTGTTGCTCGTTGAACTACATCCAGTCTATTTTAAACAGTGCATTATCCACTATCTCTGAAGATAATCAAGAAAATTCCACACCACTGACACCCTGAAGGAGACGTTACAAAGACAGAGGAGGATTACAGCACAACACCACATCATTGCACATAAAAGGCATATGCCACCCAAGAAAGAATTCTTTTTTTTTTTTACCTATAAGCTATATTTTACCCATTTTAAAGCTACTGTCATAATTCTTGCACAAAGGAAGCATCTGAGTTAAATTTCATGGTGTCTTATAATACATTAGGACATAAACCAGAAAAATACATACACGATTAAGTTTCCATAAAGCCCAAATGATGTGGCATATGAAATAGGAGAAGGAATTTAATCCACTCCTATAATGTGGTCGGGGCACATGACTTCCACCCCGTTTCTATAGCTGCCTGCTACAGCCACTGAGCCAGAATAGCAACCCCGGCTCCTCCAGGCCACTCGTGTGGCTCTGGTGACCCATCATATGGCCAGCTTTTGTGGGCATTGCCCAGGATGAAGCAGGCTTCGGGGGCAGCACTTCAGCAGCAGCATTCCTCCCCACCCCCTGTGAGCCACGCTCCCCAGTTTCAGTGGTGTGCAGGAGCCAGCACTCAGCCAGGTAACTTCAGAGCACAAAGTGACTGGTTGAGTATTTTCTTCTCCCCGTTCTGAGTTATGTTCATTCTTTAATGTGACTTGAGAACTTCTTTCTGTTTACTCCCAGCACTGGTCCCTGCACAATGCAGGTGCAGACTGACTTGGTTTACACCACCCTGCAAACTCCCTCATGATGGAAACCAGCACTTTTCTATTGTCTTTGTAATAGATAAAGTATAAAGCCTCTTTTCTGAGCAAACAATTATACTGCATTAGGAATTAATTTGCTTTAAATGTGAAATAAATTAATCTATTTACTTAAAAGAAGCCAGTCTTATAAGGCAGGAATATTATTTCCTCCTCTTTTTAGGGAGATAAGAAAAGACTTAAAGTTTTATCCATTAAGAATTTTTAAATCAGGAACTATTATTGAGCCACCATGAAATGTTTTTGTAGGTATGAATACAGCATAAAAAGGGTACAATGCACATGCAGAGTTTAAAGTTTTTTAGTCCAGCTGCCTTTTCCTTGTCACGTGGTATTTTCAGAGCTGAAAGGAATTCACATAACAACCTTACATTCAATTCAGTCTCCTCAGATCGGCTGTCTTTTAAATGCAGTGTACTTCACAGTAAATCTTTCATAATTTAAAATAAATAATTAGCCATAATTTGGCTTTACATGTATTCACAATGCAAGTGGAAAGCTGTCCTTTTACTTGTCAGCTAGCAAAAGGTGTGGTTATATTCCTGTCGTTGAATGTTATTACTCAAAGCACAAAAGTGAGCACATGATTGTACACTGACCTTCATCTGTTCCCAAATTATGTCTTTTAAAAGCTTTGAATCGTTTAAGGGGAGCTGCTGAAACCTGAAACGAACTTGGTCTATTGCTTTATGATGTAGATGAATGGAAAACTTAAGTATTACATTTCAGGCTCTTACTGTACTAAGTATAGCAAAATTAGGATGAGGGAGAATATAATTGGAGCATGAGTCTGGTGTGAGAGAATAATTTTTTTGTTACAGGCATCGATGATTACTTTGCAATACTTGGCACACTTGCATCTCTGACAGAACATCACCACTTGCAGGAAGAAAATGTCCTTCTGATCAAGTTTTTAATTTAAAAAAAATGACCTTAAAAAATTAACAACTCCTCCCCCAGCAAGTCACACCGCCACAAATTGCTAACTAGCTCCGATCGCCCCAACTCTTTGCAGCAGCTTGAAATACACCTTGCATTTAAATTTTCATTGCTTGCACTCTGTTTGATTTTCATAAGGGTGTGTTTAACAATGTGAGTATCAAAGAAAAAGCAAACTGGATTAGAAAAGCAAGCAGTGCATAAAATAACTGCAGAAAGCATCTTTTACTGTGTCACTGCCTAGCACATCATGCCAGAATGCAACTTTTATGAGCAGCAGTTCAATAAACTTGTTCAATGATTACAACTGAAGAGAGGCTATCAGGGATTTTTATTTTACTCCATGCATTTTTAGTAATCTTCACTGTTGTTTCCAACGATGTAATACAATCTTGCAGTGAGCTCTGATAACATTCATCTGAATGTTTCAAAGAAAGATTAACTTAAATGCAACTCTGCAGGACAAGAAAGATAGTAAATGCATTATATTCCAATAGAAAAATGGCTCATAAATTGACAGAGTTCTCAATAAGTTTACAAATCTTTGACAGTTGTCAGATGGGAACTGTAACATTCATTAAGTATTTCATGTGCTTATAAAATCATAGAAACGTTTAGGTTGTAAGATAGTTTTGGATATCATCTGAACCAATCTCCTGCTCAAAATTAGGCTAATTTTTATGCTAGGTCTGATTTCTCAGAGCCTTGTCCAGTCAAAGTTTGAATTTCTCCAAGGATGGAGGTTCCTCAGCCTCTCTGGGCAAAGCATTCCAGGAATTAAGTACTCTTCATGGGTATGTCTGTGTCCTGGGTCTTCCTTCTGTTACAATTCAAAGTTATATGGTAAGAAATGTTTCTTCTTTTGTCTATACTGACATTCGGTTGACTTTAGACAGCATGGGTTTTGAAGGTTTCCCTTGGTAACAGATTTCTTTCTTTTTTTTTTTACTTTAAGTGGCATAGAGGGATTGAGATCAAGCAATTATTTGTTCAATATAAATGACAAAGTATGTAAAGTAGAGGTGACTCCAGGACTGATACTCAGTTGTGAACAGTTTTGATTTTAAGAAAGCTCAGGAGCCACACATAGCGTAGACTGAAGCCCAGATCTGCAATAACTAAGAAAGAAGAGAAAAATAGAAGTAATATGTAATAAAAATTCTGTTATTTCAGTTTGTGCTAGTGTTAGGCCAGCTTGCATATGGTTAAATGATCTTGTCCTACTGCAATCTATAGATTTTAAAAGGTGACTCACACTTAAGGCAAATTAAATGACTACTGCTGCAGTCCCCATGTTTTTATCTTTGTATAATTTAATCAGCTGTTCATCTGAACAGTTGGAAAGGATAAATTTATACAAAAATAACTTCACCTCTCTTGTGAAATATCTTCCCATATCAAGTCTCTATTCTGATACAAATCCATTGAATATTGGCTTATGTTGACCTTATCTGAAATGAGACAGAACACTGGGGTCCCAAAGGAACCCCCATACAAGCTCTCAGTTCACTGTCATACAGCAAGGAAGTCAGTCTTAAGCACATGCTTACTTGTGCTGCTGAAAGATGACAGATAAAGACATGAGTTAGGCTCAGTGTCTGGCTTTATACGATTAGCACAGTTTGGGATTTTTATTCAGCATCATTACATTCATTATACATATCAATTATATGTACATATGTAATATACACATATGTGTGCTTCACAGATCTGGCATTCCAACCTATATGTTCCATTTAGGTACACAGCCTTGTTAAAAAATCTTGGAGCATTTAACAATGTTACAGTGTTTTCAGAAGTTAAATAAGTTTTGAATAATTTTGAAAAAGTGTAAAGGAAAAGGGATCTTAATTATGGGAAACACCTACAATCTTCCCAAAGAAGACATATGCACTAGGAAATCCTGATCAACAGGACATGTGTCCTGGAAACCCCTCCTCTTCTTCAAGATTTTATCCTTCATTAAGAGTAATGAACCTCTTAAAGAGTCCTCTGTTATGAAGTCCTCTATAATCTTCAGCAATCAGACGATGTGACTTTTCATATAAGTAGCATCACAGCTACCCTATTAAAATACATTAAAATATAGGGGGCTTTAATGCATTATAAGGCACTTGAACCTAATTTATCTGATAATAACTGGCTTCGTATTCACAGATAGAACTGATGTAAATCCATGTATTTCTTATACAGAAGCTTGGCATTATTACCTTTAGCGTCAGAAATGGCATTGAATTGACTTGCAAAAGAGAGTTAGACATTCTACAGCTCCACAGTAGTCACTAGTAAGTTAGGATGGCAGCTGTTGTACATCTGAAGCTAACAAATGGTATGTGACCAGAGATGACTGGCGTGACATGTGGCCATAGCCTTTTTATACAGTTATGTTCTCAACTATTTTAAAAATGTCCACAAAAGTCCTTCAGAAATACTGTTCCCAAGAAGTTCATGGAAAATTGACCCTTTAATATTTGCCCCACTCAGTCAGTTGCATATATTCACACATTATCGCAGAGCGATAAACCAAAGTTTAAACAAAAATAGTAATACGAATTATTCATCTGGAAGTCATGTTCTCAGCGCTGTGACTTGAGGCTGGATTCACTTGCTTGACAGTACTGGGCATATATTAAATTTCCAGCAATCAATTATCATTTCAGCCTTTGTATCTGCGATCATAAATTCAGGCACATGTCCATATGGATAGATGAAGTGCAAAGACAGAACTGTCTTCTAGGCAAATTCCAAAAGCAAGTGTGAAGTTCAGCATCGAAATATCACTCCCTTCTCTGTTCTCATTCTCAAGCAGTACAGACATTTTTAATCTATCTAATGTTTTCCCAGTCTTCCTGGAACTTTTACCTTCACAATCTTTATATTGATAAAAAGTTTTGCCATCGTTTTATGTCCATCCCAGGTACCTACGCACAAAAAGACTCACTGTAAGGATTTAGAGGGTTCCAACAGAGAAGAATTTCCAAAAATGCCATTGATTTTACCTACTTATTTCATGCATAAGAATACATCTCTCAACGTGGTTCTGGTTATAAGTCACAATTTCTTTTCTGATTAGTGTTTTCCTACATTTGTTACATTTAATAGATTTACAACAGCTTTTTCTAGGGAAAAGTTGTTACCTTTGCTTTTTATTTTCATCTTCCACTATCTGAATTTTCAGTGACTAGATTAAATATTTATACTTCAAAAAAAGACCTATGAATATTTTAGTATTTAATAACCCTGAAAGTGTGTCTGTTTCATATATATCCTATGTGTTATAATTTTGCACGAACTGATCTTTGAAGTCAGGAGTTAACTGGTTTTCTTCCCTGATAGGAGAAATACAATTGGAAAGACAGAACAAAGTTGCTGGGCATCCATTTCTTCCTGTGTGGTTAGGAGAGGGTTTTGGTGTACAGAATGGAGGGCCTGAAAGGTTTCAGGCATTTGTACAGTTACTTGAATCAGGCTTGGCCTGAAGCATCCTTATATAGAAAGGCGAGAGAGGATGAAAATGAAAAGAAAAAAAAAAAAGCATAATATGAGGATTTACTTACACATAAAAAAGAGTCTCTACCTTATTCCAAGTAATTCACAGTGAAAAAATGTCACACAGTATGACCCGAACGTTAGATTGTTTTTTAAGATCCTTTCTATTAGGGCAATACCTGAGATTGTATATTCACAGGTGAGAGAGTATGGTCACATACTTAGGACTAGAGGATTTAATGGCACATATAATGACAGGGACAGAGTCTTTTCTTTTGGGTGACATATTCACACACCAAAAAGAAAATTTCAACCCATCAAAGCTTTCAGTTCCATCCTCTATGTAGCCACTAAAATGTACAATACATCATGTGCCAAAACTCTAATATCTGAAAAGGCAAGCACCAACAAAACTTACTGAAAACATAACAAACCATTAGAAGATGTTAAAATTTTGGCTAATTCTGTCTAAAATAGTAGAGAACTATCTGCAGGTATTACACAAGAAGTGAGAATTGAAGAGGAAATTGTAGGAAACAGAAGTGACTCCACATCAGCAAGATCTGTGCAAAGGAAGAGAATACATTATGAAATGCAACATGAAGACAAAAGGAAATAACATGATTCCATCTGTTACCTGTCATGTGTCCTCATAAAATCCCAGAACTTCTTAGTGCCATTCTGGGGAAAAACAAATAAATAAATCCATCAGTAAAATTAATTCCAAGTAAAAAATTACTATGATGAAATTTAACAGGAATTTATTTGAATACTGGTATAGCTGGTTTTATTTATGAGACTATTATTCTGGATTTTGATAGTAAATATTAGAGATGTTGAGAACTGTCTTAGGACAGTTCACAATCTCAGATCCACAATATTATGCTGACATCTTACTTAAAGCTATGGTAGTCTTCGGGCTCAATTTTGGCCACAGTATCAACATCAGATGTGCAATCTAATCATTCGGGTACTAGGAAGCACCTAAGGTTTGACTAGTAAAACAAGCGACAGATCTATGTTCTTCCATGTCCAGAAATGGTCTTATCTTAGGAGGACAGCTCACTACTTACCGCCTAACTAAACTCATTTGTGATCCAGGAACGAGGCATCCTTGCCTCTAACCCTTTACATGGCCCAAAATAGTAGTTTTGTCCATGATACGCCTACGATGAGGAGATCGCGCTCCATTCTCCACAACAGCTGTTACCCTGCACTGCTTGTGGTGGTGAGGGTCCTGTCTGACCAGAGCCTTGAAGTCACAGCACTCACCCAAGAACTGGGAGACACAAAATGAATTCTATTCTAATATTCAGCTAACAAGTTGGGCCAATTTCTGTCCTCTGCTATCTTAAAAAGAACAACATTCACTATAGCACAGCTGAAACTGATCCCTGAAAACATTCTTCCAGTTGTAATGAACACAAACACACTTGCTTACATTTATATTCTATCTTCTATAATCACCTACACCAATTCATACACACCAGTTAAAAGAGCCATGTATATAATTCTTTACCCTGCTTATTAGAAATGTGATAGTATTTTTTAGATGAAATAACTCAAAGAGATTTCGCTCCTAAAGTCTACATAAGGAATCCGTATGCAACCAGAAGAAATTCTTTTGGTCGATACCTTTCTCTTATTAGCAAAGCAAAAAGTAGACCTGCTGAAAACTGATATAACCAAAATATGCTTAATGTGAAAAGCTGCACAAGCTCTCTATTATAAAGTATGGTTAAGTGGATGATCAAACCCTGAGCAACTGGTTAATGATTTAAGGCAGGTAAATGTGTGCAATGAAAGAAGCAGCAAGTTCAGCCGGTGGGTAAAGGTGCCAACCAATATAGACAGGCCCTTCAGCTCTATTACAGATGTCATGGCTACCAAGTACACAACAGCTGGTGGGGATTAGATAACAAGCACTCTGGTTCAGAGATTAAGCTCCTGAGCTTTATGAGTTTACCAAGCTTTTTGGAAGAGTGACTGCTTGCTTGCTAGCTGGGTTTTTCTTCATTCCCACAACTCTAATTATAAACAGTTGTTCCTCTCAAGAGAAACTCTAGTCTAGTCTTCCATTGGTGTCTGTACATACCTTCTGTCAGCACTGACAGGAATCAAACGTGTGTGTTAGAAGTCCCATCCTTGTTTAAATGTAATATAATGTTGACAGAGAAATAAAGACGGCAAATTCTCAGTGTGAACCGAAACACGAAAGCCACCGTTTATCAAGCTGAGCATTTATCCAATCCGTTCCACCAGGTGAGAGCCGGAGAACAGCTCTGAAAGGACGATGATCTAACACAGCGTTGCAACACTTAATAGCACAGGTTCTGTTGTGCAGTAAGATAACTTCAGGTATTAAATGTGTAAGGTCCACTCAATCCTTTTGTAGGTTTATTTCCACCTGTAAGACATGCTTTTATGGGATTTTCTCGTTTGCAGATCACTGTGCAATTTTTCCTTTGACATGAGTGAGCTGGGAAACTGCGGACCAAGGATAATGTCTTCCCCATGTACTTTCATATTGTTTCTCCAGTTTCAACCTTCCCCTGCCCCAAATGGTAAGGTGTGCTACCATCATCCATTCTCCTTTGTAGCGTCTCCATACTGCTTTGTAGTGTCACCTGGGAGAACTGCATGTGTCCAGCTAATGGAGAAGACAATAAAGCCAGAATCAAGGCTCTCCTCACTTTAATTGAGACTGTCATGTGAGACTACTTCCTAACGTATAATCCCAGCAACAATCTTCCTGGCTCTTTCCTACTGCCATCATTTTGCAAATTATAGAACCTGATTGTTTTGGAGAACTTATGAAGGGGTTTCAAATAGCTGAGGAAAATGACACCCTAGAGAATCATCCTCATCCAGATGGGATCCATCAGATTTGAATGACCTCTTCTCAAAGATGAGCTCCATTAGCATTAATGGGATCTCCTTGACAGACATGCACAAAATTTTTAACAGAAAGTAAAAGAAGGAACTTAGTACCTAAAGATAAAATAATCTGAATGTTAAATCCACATTTTCTAAGCATCTGGACAGTACATAAAGCGCTTTCTCTAGAACATGATTTGATTAAAGACCCAAATTCTAAACTGGCCACAGGCTAAAATAATTTGAGTCTGTCTGTTCAAGATGTTGGCTATCATCATACTCTCTGACTGGACAATGTTTGCTAAGCTATTTTCTGCCTGTATTTGAGTAGAAAATTATTTCATATGATCAACCTGCACCTGTCCAAATAAATAAATCAATAAACAAATGAAACATTCCAACATCTCATTGTTTACAGTGGCAGAAACTCAAATGAGCCCCATTCATGCCCTATTGTCCAAGTCAAATGTAATCTGAAGCCAACCGTATGGAGTTGAGTTTCTATTGTACCCAATGCGTGGTTCTCTCCTAACAGACCAGTATGAAGGTTGCTAATTATTAATAGCATGTAAACAGTTACCAATGGTTCTTATGCTGCTTTACATACTTTACAGAACATTAATTCTAACCAGTTTCTAACCAACTATATCAAGCTGTATGTAATATATCTATCTTTAAGACAAAAATATTAATTGCTGAAACTGATCAGGATTCATGCTTTTAAAAGCCAAGTAGCCATGATTACAGTTAAACTGTTCCATTCCATATATCCTGGCCTTTGACTATCACCACATCTTCTATCACCACAGTTAGAGATGGAAAGAATTAAAAAGGTATCAACCGTCAACATCAGACCCAAAAAAAGAGCAGCATCTTTGTGAAATACAAAAGCTCTCTCAAATCCTCGATGCTCTTCATTTTAATAAACACATATATTTGCAGTATTATAAAATAGTCCATTCTCCAATGCATAACAAGGAACAATCAAAGTATCTCTCAATGAAGCGAAAGAAGCAAGTGTAATTGATCACCAAGAGATCTAAATGATGACGATGGGAAGGAGAAAGGAATATCTTACTATATTTGAGAAATGTTTAAACAATTATTCTTCAAATGGGAGATGTGTCCTGTGATGTTTTATAATGACAAATTTGACAAAAAATACTTTTATGTCAGTTTTTATTAATTTAGAACAGCAGTTGTGATACTGCAATAACCTTGTATAACACATATTCAGTTTGGTATATCTTTAAACACAAAATAACCACGCTCTAGTTCTGTGCTGGGCGATCAGGTTCTGTGATGTTGCAATGCTGAACTAGTGCATATAGTATGTGTAAGTTAATAAAGCTGTATTCCAGGAGAGGCAGCATGTGAGACAACTTCGTTTCGTATTACACAGAAGACAGATTACTTGCATAAGCACAAACTGCCTCAGAAAGCCATATCAGGTCAGATGAGATGTCCATCTTGAACGGCATCCTGCCTCTAACAGCAAAAGGAAAATTTAAGAACAGGGGAAGGATACAGCAATGCTTCCCCACAACACTCTTCCAAGCCTCTGACAAAAGGCAGCTGAAAGGTGCCAAAAGACAATCCCTCAAAAAGGGGTCCAAATTAAATACAGTCCGACTCTGACAAGCAAGCACAAACAGCCCTTTCTATCCTATTTGCATGTGCAATAGCGTGTCACAAGCCCTGCTCATCTTGTCTACAAGACTGACTTGATAATGGCATTGACAACTTCAAATTACAACAGTGTGCTACCAGTTAGACAGTCTGCACAAGAACTTAATCCCTTTCAGTTCAAGTGATTCCAGGACAACCGTGCACTGCTAAGAGCTCTCTGCTAGACAAGTGTTGACAGTGAATTCAAGTTCAGCAGAAGTGACTCCTACCAGCAGAGAGCTGTTTATTGATGCCACCCATACTTAATCTCTACATTGTCTGTCCTGGTTCCATCCTTGAAATCATTTTCTTAAGACTCTTCCTGCACCTGCTCATTGCCATAACTACAGGCAGAAGCCTGCTGACAGTGTCTGTTATCGGTAACTTGGACTTGTCTGCAGCCAATAATCAGAATACCATTCTTTCTCCCACCTACGCTATTTCTGTCTCTGGATAAAACGCCTTAAGAATCACTGCACCAGGGATGTCAGCGTCCTCTGATTGCCTCCACCACTTTAGGCAATATGATGCCTGAACAACGTGGTCAAATTGCTGTCAGGATACCTACACAAAGGATAAATTTTGCTTACTAGACTTAGCCCAGGCTACACAACAAAGGGGATCAAAAAGACATGCTATGCTAAGGATGTAGGAAGAAACATTCACTGGCACTAATCTTACGGTGACATTGGGTGTGCTCCACATGTGTCAGACCCTGGTCATGCTCTGACACAAGTCATCTGGGAGTTTCCCTCTACTTTTCATTTGGAGCAGCTTGACTGCCTTCCCTGAGGGCAGCACCCCACACATTTTACACCTGAGAAGCTCTTGAACCAGCTCATACATTGGTAAATGCGTCTCCACAGGCAGCAATACTCGGCTCACTGTTACCCTGATGCCACCCTGGGCCTTCAAACAAACCCCAACCAAACCAACCCCCCAGCAGTTTGGCTGCGGTCTCTACTGTTGTGTACAGCCCTGCTGGACTCAAAACAATTCCTCTGTCCAGGCAGCTTTTTCAAATGAAAGGAGTAAGTACTTAAACACAATTTTAGAGGCCTTTCCTCAAGGACCATCTCCAAGGTCACCACCAAAGAATGGGATCTGTTTACATATAATGGAGGTTAGATCTCTGGTGCCCCACTTTATATAAGAGGACCCACATCTTTCCAGTCCTCCTGAGTTTTGAGATGAGGAAGAAAAGGGGATAGCGGTGCCGCAAGCCAAGCCATGCAGCTACACGTAACCTAGGAACAGTGCCACACTGAGGGCAACGCTTCTGCTGACACAGCACAAGTCTGTAAAATCATCGATGACATGGGAGATGATGAATGTAAATGTGAATTCACTGCTTCGCATAATACAGAAGCGCTAGGTTATAGCTGGCTGCCCGAGGAGAAATGCTAAGGCTTATCTGGGCACTGGTCTGTCTCCTGGCAAGGAACCAGTGCTGAAGTCCAGCAGCAGCACAGAGAAACTTGCCTTGCTTGGTTTGTGTATAAAACAATCAAGTGATAGCTTCTGAAGCACCCACATGCAAACTGTACTACATGTATATTTTAAATGTTTAATTAAAGGTTTATAGTTCTTAGATTTTATTATAAGTTTTATCCTGAAGAGTAAACTAAAAACTTGTCAGTGTAATAGGTACAGGAACAGCCATAAAACCTCTTTCGAGGCTTCCTTTAACTCTGTCTAAGAATCGTTCCACACAAGGGTGTCTAAAATAAATCTTTAACACACAGGACTTCAGACCATTCAACAAAACAAAATTTAATTGGGATTTGCACTAATTTAAATGGCTTCTTGTAATGAGCTCTGGACAGACAACAAGTGACTGAAGTAGAAACGACCATTACGCAAAACCTGCCTAAAGCTTCTCCTATCTTATTCACCTTATTTAAGTATTCAATAATTCAAAAAGCGACTGATTTAAAAGTACTGCCCTATGTCATCTCCCATGTTTATCCACAGAAAACCTCTGCTTGGACAGACAAAGCCAAAGTGGCCAAGGACTGTAAAGTTACACCAAAACCAGCTCGGTTTGTATTACAGATGTTTGAGGAGACTGGTAAGAGGCCACACAGGCAGATTACTTAAAATGCTGGAGACATGTCTCCAAAATCAGTAAACTAACTTCACATATGCCACTAAAAGAGAAGGGAAAAAAAAAAAAATCTGTCCATGACAATGATTAACTTCTTAGTGTTTACATTACAGGAGAGACAACATGACGTTTGGCGACCCATTGTGATAGGCACTAAACATATGTAGTGGGAACAGTTCCTGTTCAGTGATCTTACAATTCAGTTACAGCCCAGACAAAAGTTGGTGTAAACAAACAGAAGCAGTTAAGGAAAAATTACAAATACATTATGGTATAGATAAGCTACATGCACAAGCTACGAGGGTAAAAATCACAAACAACAGTCCTGATGCCCTAGCCTCTACCAGTTGGAATGGGTTTAAAGCAGTCATCCAAGAAGTAAATGTTCCATGTTTGTGAAAAAATCCAACTTGAGAAGTTGAAGCAATTAGAACATAAAAAGTACTCTGTCCTTATTGCTCCATTTACTCTGCTTCCACGCTCCCAAGACACAAAAGCAGTTACTGTCCTTATGCAAAAGGATTATGACCGCTCTTCATGCAATAAAATAACAACACTATAGGTAAAGAAAAACAGATAAGAGAATTAATTGGCAAATAACGGTCTTAAACCAGAGTTAGCAAAGCCGAGCAAGTGTGCGGCCTCTGTTTAATGATTTACATGGAACCAAGCAGTAAAACTCCCTAGAGGAATAATGAGATTTTGCTTTCTTTGCATTCTCACTTTTTTTTTTTTTTTTAAGCTATGAGGGTATGTTTTTCTTTAACTATGTATAATACTTGTTCTTCTGTTGCATTAATTTTCCGATTCAACCAATCTTCTGTAAATTTATCTGTACAGTATAATATCAATGTACACAGCAATGCCTCTGTCTGCAAACTCACTGCACATTCTCTTGCTGAGGTGTCTATTTGTTGCCCAGTACTGGATGACAAGAGTACACCAAACTTGTCACTTTATTAGATGTTTTTTTGTCAGGTTAATCCAGATGAGCAACATGCCTGGGGAATCAAGTAACTGACTCGCGAAGACAGATAAAAATCTGCACCAA
Source organism: Todiramphus chloris collaris (assembly GCA_025345505.1). NCBI lineage: Eukaryota > Metazoa > Chordata > Aves > Coraciiformes > Alcedinidae > Todiramphus > Todiramphus chloris. The sequence goes on along the minus strand of JANVCC010000043.1, from coordinate 9,204,420 downwards.
CACAGCCAGCTCCTGCGGCTTCCTGCCACCTTTATTTCCTTAAGTGGTCTTAGCCTAATGCTTTTCAGTCATATTCACCTTCTCATGACCGATACAAGCTGTCAAGAAGTAAATTTGCAATAAAAGGAACTCAGTAATTCAGTACTTTTTGAGTTCTAAAATACAGGCTCCTGCAATGGGAAAATATGCCCTGCAGACGTGCATTAGCTGCTGCTTCTCTTTGAGTCACAGTTCTGGGGCTGAAGAGAGTGGACTTCCCCTGTAGTAAACCCAGCACTACAGGAGACACTGGATGCTGGAAGGTAAGCCCCCATCCCTCTGTAAATGACCCTTTCCATTCCTTTCTCCACCTGCTACAGAAGTTCTCCTATCAGTGGACATTTCCTTGTTAGATTTCTATTTTCAGCTTAATGGAATCAGAAGTCACATCTCTGCAGTTTTCAGTGGACTCATATGAGGATTGATAATCTAATAGAAAACGCTTCTTGCCAGATAAATTATTAATGCTATAACTCTTTGTTATATATAATCAATACAAAATGTTTCCAGTGTCCACAATGATGTGCCCACAGAAGCTGTGTTTCAGGACAAACTCATGTCTAAATATTTTCCATAGTATTTTCAACACTATGCCACATACAGGAATTATGTAAATAAGTAGAAAAATAAAACACCAGGTTTAATCCCCAAAAATCGATAGTTCAGGGTTTTTTGAAAGAAATAAAACGTTAGCAGTCAATGTGATACTGTGAAACCTGTATGAAGAACAGAAATCGAACAGAGAGTTTGGACCTGTGAAATTTTCCCAGTAAGGATAAAATGAAATACCTGTTCCATAGGCTACAAAAATTTCATTGATTCCTGTAATATTTTTATTGAACTAATAAGTTAGTGGGGTATTTCTTTGTTTACAGAAGCTACAGAGCTTCCACGCTGTATCTAAAATTCTTCATCCACAAAAAAACAGTGCAAAGGAACAGTCAAAAATTCAAGGACAATTAATATTCAACTTTTCATCTCAAAGAAAAACCCGCTCCTGAACACATTAATTTGCATATGAAACCTGTTTGAAATAATGATTTATCTATGTTTTTTTTCTCCTTTAAAGGTTTGATTTGTGGCAAGCAGGGAGATAGTTGTCCTCTTTTTATATACTCACAGATTTAATAGAAAGTACTAGGTATTTTTCAGGATGAAAGGAAGCCCTTTCAGCTGCATAAAAGTATGCAACTCAATTAAAAAATAATAACAAAATCAATAAAATCATTCTATTTTTGCCTTAGTTGAGTGCCTGGCCCTTTTTTATTTTCCTTTTGAATGTGTATCTCAGTATCAGGGAACTTATGCTTGGCTATCACATTACATAACTACTAATTTAAAAGCAAAGCGTTGGTGTGAAACTCAGCCAGTCCCAGGGTGCAGTCCCGCAACAGTGTAAGTCAATCGAAACCCCGGCTGCCCCTTCTTCCACCCCAGCTGCCCATCTCTGCTCTACCTCTACCCTATCACTGCCATTTGTACAGCTATGCACCAAGCTGCTTTTTATTTAAAAAAAATTAAAAGTGCTGTACAATAAAACCTACTGAAAAAAATGATTTTTTTGTAGTCAAGATGAATGTAATGCCATGATGTACATACCAAGCTTCCACCAACGACTATTAAACAGAACAGCTTTGCTCTAGTCAAAGTTACTCCTAGAAGATACAGATGTGTCTGATAAGGAGCGTTCTAGAGAGAGACACACACACCAAAAAGCCTAAATTACTATTTCAGCCCACACCCACTAATCCACTCCATCAGACTGCACACGCTGGAGTAAATGAAGCCTCATCTTCAAAAGCAATTTGCAGAATTACTTGCTGATGTTGAAGAACTACTTCAAAAGAGTTTAAGTGTTATGGAATTTTACTGTTTTTTAAACAAGCCACTGTTTAAGCTCAAGAGGAAGGGGGGGGGGGGGGGTGTTTGTTTTTTAAACAAAGCTTGTAAGATTTCATTCCTAAACTATCCAGCATGTTTATTTTAAAAGCATCATGATTACAAATAATGGTGTTTTGCAGTTTTTAACTTAACCATATTCAAACGTTCCAGTTAGCAATGACTGGTTTGGTGCCTTTGTGGAATCCGCATCCAAAAATGCACAAACTGATAACTTTTCAACATTAGAAATGAACATTTGATCAGAAGCACAAATACTACTGCAGCTAACTTGCTTTAATTGACATAATCAACAGTTTCAGGTAAGATTAACAAAGTTCATGGGGACACTGCAGAATATGCCAGCTCCAGCTGATACAGCAGTTCTGGGCTGGGCAGGGCAAAGCTGCTGCAGTCTCCACTACACTCCTGTTGTGTACAAGGATCTTGAACGAGAGACAGGGGTGCTCAGCTCCATGTGATAGCAAACCCTTTGAAGCACAGACTTGACTTCTTATCTGAAATTAGCTGGAATACATAAAGGCACTTCTTGAGGAAATCATGTTGTGTGTGCCAGTGGAGACCACACCAGGGATACCTCAGGAGACACAAAACCTAAGGTCATAGACTGTAATTTTTACAACCCATATCAATTTTCTCTTCAAAGTGAGGGTTATTCTGGTAGGAGTTTGTAATGAAACTGCAAACAGATGGTTATGGCAATAAAGTTTACTGTTCAAAGGTGCAATTTTTTCACACTTTAGGAGGTAAAATAAACAATGGAGAATGCATTAATTTATTCAACTGTTAGTGCAATACGGGGCCAAGCCACTTTGTTCATTTTATGTACATCAACTGCCAGAACAATTACAACTGAGATACTTGATGTGTAAGTAAACTTTCTCCTATAATCCTCTGGAAGTTTACTTTTCAGGTCACAGTTTGTTTTTTGTGTGTACTTTTCAACAATGGAGTTGTTGCAGTTTAGCTTGGCATTCAGCTATCAGTAGGATCACTTACCTTTGAAAGAAATTTATAAAACATGAGCATTAAGCATATATAAATACACTAAATTAAGTCAAATAGCCTTTCTTGCCTTGTTTTTCTGTTTGTAATACACATCATTACTAAGAACAGTTGTATATACATATCAAACATGTTTTATTCCAAGGCAAATACGTAGTAGCAGACTGAAATCTATAGTACAAAGAATAAGGATGTGGTGCTTACGTTACGAAACATGATATCCACAGAGGTCAAATTTATGCCTTTTCTCACATCATTTTGTGGCCAGGTCAGGATGTAATTTAAGGATATAAGTTGAGATACAGATGGGGTTTTCCTAGTAGTAAGTTCATTTCGATTCTGTTGAAAGGAACCAATTGCTAGTAGAATATTCAGACTCTAGTGTTATTGCATATAAATGACAAAATTTAAAGCAAGTATTCAACTGCTCTTTTACTTAAATTCCTGGTTTATTATTGAATTTTGCTACATATATTTCCCATTTTCACTAAACTGTGTTTTCCCTTTGAAGTCTGTGACACACTTTCTTATTTTACAGGGATAAAAGAAACATACACTTTCCATATTTACAAAATTTCAGATGCTACTTTTTCCACAAAGTTACAGTATAACATGAAATCTGAAACTGTGACTGGACATACTTAAGGAATATATTTGTATTACTGAAAGATGTTTTAACAGAGATAGTATTATTTGCAAACTGCACATTTGGCTGATGTGACAGCAAAATACTTTTCTGTAAATAAAAACTACTTGAATTCTGGATCAGGCCAAGCAAAAGCGATACAAACAAGAAAAGCACATAATCCTGTGGAAAAGGAACACTGAATTTTGATTTTTTTTTTTTTAGTGTATTGCACATATTACACATCCAGTGAACATTAAGGGAAACTGAAAAAATAAAATTCCCTGGGCAACCTAAGAGGGTGAGAAACACAGATCCAGGAGACGTATCTGCTGGCTCCAGCTCAGAGAACAACAGCCAGGGAAATACCTCAACCAGAGGGCTGCTGAGAACGCCTGGGTATTCTGGATTTCTTTTATTTTTCTGGAGTTTTCCTTAGTTGTATATGTATTGTTGCATATTCATTGAGTTAGAAGCAAACATGGCCTTTGTAGTTCAGTAATAAAGGAAAGTGGGGAACAAGAGACAGGGATGTGTTCATATCCCTGCTCCAAATTATAATAATCCATGAACAACTCCAAAAGACAAGATTTAAGAAAGCACTTCAGTAACTTTCACTTTTAAGGCACTCACTGTGAAGATGGAAGATCTGAATTTAGACTTTATTCTGACAACTGTCATTTCAGGCAAACACCAGAACCCCAAATAACCTCTAAACGCCTTTATGGAATAATGTCATCTTCTGTCATGGGATTTCAATGGCAATATTTGTCCTAAGATTACAAAACTGTTTCTGCTCTGCTACCTGATGGTGCCTTGGTAAAATTCAGTAAGACCAATTCCTGCAAATTCCTTTGGAAAATGATACTGACACTCCTCAGTCACTAAAGATGCCATTTTCCAAACTGCTAAATTTTACAGAGACACAGCTAATTATAAGAAAAATAAACTTTTTTTTTTTTTTTTTTAAGAGACAAAAGAGTAAAAAACATCCCCAGGAAACCTGTTTCAGTCTTTTTTTGGTCCATGGACAGCTGCTTCTTCTTACCCACAAAGAGCCCAGGAAATTTTGGACTAGTTATATTTAATGACAGGCAGGGGAAATAATTCTGTATTCACCGTAATATACCCAGATCAATTATGCCTGTAGTAGCTGTTTCAAGATAGAGTGAGATTTGGCATAAAGTACCCATTGCAAGTCCAAGACCCCACAATACATGAGAAATCTCACTTGATATTCTCCAACTCCTTCCTGTACTCATCCTGTGTGCTCATTAGTCAAAACACCCTTTAACCCCTTAGGAAGAGGACTCTCCAAATTATACATACTGGAGAAGCACTGCTTTTGTCCGAATCACATTCCCACACCTCATGGTTCCCCTGGTATAGCAACCCAAAGAATTTGGGACTGCTGAAGACAATTTCATGTAGAATTTCTGACTCAAGAGAGACATTCACCCCACTGACTTCACTAGGATTTAGGGTTCTCACCTCATCTCTGCAGGCAGAGAAGCAAACACAAGTATAGTATGTAGAAGGGGGAAATGAGTCTTAAAATCATCAGTCCCAAGGCAACCACTACGCCTACAAGCATAATTTCTTCTTCTTTGCTACCCTAGGTCATGACCCTCATCCAAAAGAGGAAAGAAAGAAATTGTCCTTTCATCATTAATTTCACTATGCCATTCAGGAAAACAACTCTGACAACATCATAAAACCACAGGTTAAGTTGCCACTGGTATTTCAGCCAAATGCTAATCACCACCATCAATAGTCTAATATTTCTCATTACCTCTTTAGTCATTCTAACAAATTCAACTGCAACTTGTACAGGGTCTGATTAAAATCTTTTCTGGTTGACAAAGAGCCAGCGGGGAAAAAAACACCTATCCCTCTTCTACTACAGTACTGGACCACTATGTTTTTAGACAGATAAAGCTGCGTTCAAAAACTATGCAGTTGATGAATGCTGTTCTAATTTCAGAAAAAAAAATCTAACAACTATGTCATCTGAAGCAGAACACTCAGAAGAAAAAGCCTGTGTATAGGCTGTTGTATCATTAAAATTGGATTAGGAAAAAACCAAACCAAAACAAACGCAACACAGCAAACAATCCATCACGCAAAATTTCGAGCTACTTGGTTTTGCAAATGCAGAATCAAACCAATGCAGGTACAATACAGCTCAATGAACTGCACACCTTGCATCACACGCCAACAAACAATCGGCATTAACAAGACTGACCAAGGTTAGTAAGCAGCACTTGGGAGATCCCAAGTTTTATCAAAGTTGGGAACAAAGCCAGGTGCAGCACCACGGTGTCTCCATGGTGAAATAGGAGCAGGGAAGGATGCCTCCCACACACACAGTCTCACAGGAACCCCAGGTTACTGCTTACTGCAGGAGTTTTCATAGATGAGGTTCTGGGATTTTTAGCAAGTCTCCTCACATTAGAGCTATTAGAATACACATTAGAACTATTCATTGTCACTTCTGTTAGCTCCTTTGATAGAACACCAAGATACCTTAAGCTCTAAAACTTTATTGTGAGGAAGCAATGGCATGAACCTAACATATACAGACCACCCTAAAATTTTAGACAAAGAATGAAGGTCACAGATTCACTCTGTGGATTCCACAGGGCTGGTCGGACAACGAAGAATTAATTTCCACAAGTGCTACAGCCAATTACACACCTTCCCTACCAAGAGCAAGACACAGTGTTCTGACCAAAAAAAGTATACAAAACCATAGCACTGCAGAAAGTTGTTGCTTTTCTCTTTCATCCTGTCCCCAAGGCACAACTGTCAGGTGTGGTTTGTCGTTGCCCTTGATGCAGTACTGGAAGGCATGCCACTGCTCTGTCCTAAGGGCTGCAGGAGACTGTGCAGACAGAGGGGAGGGAAGACACAATGCCAACTGGCATTCAGCTGCCTTATTCGAGAAGTACTTCAAAAGCAAGTATTCCAACAGTGTTTCCATTTAGCAAAATGGTTTCCCTGACTAGGTTTTTACAGCCCTTGGGTGTGATTACATCTCTATCTCCCCCCCACCCCCCAACACAATTCTTGCACTTAAATCTTGACATTTATATTATTACTTTTACAAATTAATCTTTCTCTATGGAGTGTACCATAGTGCTCTAGGGAGGCTCGTATGTTCCCATGAGTCTTGCGAGAGCTCTGCCAAGAGGTTTTAACTCCTGAACAGATCAAAGAGAAAGTAATGAGATAAAAAGAAACAGGGTTCTCCAGAATGACAGGTCAACCACCTCTCCTCAACAAGGATTGAGGCTGGTTTACAGAAACAATCACGGAGACAAGCGGGTTTCAAATATTATGGAACTATCCCACAGAGTACTATAGTAGCCGTTTCTGTACTAACAATTACTGACTGCTTTCACTGAATATGAGGCCAAGGATCTCACGTTATTCTTTAACTTACCAGAGCAACATATATCAGATGAGCCACAGATCAAATTTTAGGCCATACAAATTGCAGCACTACGAAATATCACTGTAAAGAGCAACACAAGCCTTGCAGACACCGTAAGCCAGAAACTGCCTACCTGTGTCTGATTAAAAGCATCAGAAATGTTACAAGGCTGGAAGTAGAGTGCCAAGTGCAGACATACAGCTGAAATTCTAAGACAGGTGGGCCAAAAGACTTGACAGTCAACTTTTCTTCTCATCTTCTAAGCTCAAGTGACCAAATAATAATAAAGAAAAATCTTAAAGCCAAAACAAAACTAAATTAAGCCAACAGTGATAGCTTATTTTATCATTTCAAGATACAAATATAGACAAGAAGCTACACAGGTTCATATCCTAAACAAACTTTTTTATTCTTTTCAATGTTTTGCACAACGTACAAATGTAAATATTTCCTCTATTTTTTCCACATCTTGACTTTCAACTCAGTTTGTCAGAACACGTAATTTCTGGTCATAACACACTGAATTGTTGTGACTCCAATCATCTGCTTTCTAAGTAAAAAAAGCTCAGTTAGTCAAACTGCTTTAGCCTTTCCCTAAACTAGGATTAAGTAGAAACAATGCAAGTGAAGACGTGGCCTCAGCAATGAGAGGAGCAAAAATATCATTGTGTTCAAAAGTTTATAAAAATGTGTGCCAAGGATCTGAGTATCTGGCCTTTCATAGCCCAGACCCATTTAGAGTTGAGAACCTTTTTAGGCAGGAAAACAAAATGCTACATCCATTCCAAGATTACAAATAACTATTCTACCTAACTAAAATAATATATATTGAAAATAATCCTTAAAATAATAAGTTATCAAATTCTATGTCGTTCACTGCAGAATAAATATTCCTACTCCTAATTTAAAGTATATTCTACATTAAAATATTACAGAATCACTGAAATAATGTTATGCTTTAATGATATATACCCTTTCTAAGCATATCACGTGCAGAGAAGCAGTGATTACAGCCATTACATATTAGGCTCTTGGGGAAAAAAAAAAAAAAAAACATTAAGAATCAAATCTAGAGTGAGAATAATGCATAGATGGAGCTGTTTAACTCCAGAAAGAATTCACAAATTGAAATTGAAACTACAACACTGAACATTTCCAAAACCTTAAGATAGATGGTGAATAACCTAGAATGTGATTTATAAGCTTGTTGAGGAATTCTTCTAGTTTTTTAAATGATTGTTTATATTTGCTTACAAAATATGCACCTTGATCATATGCAGCATGACTTATCAGAACAAGCATTTAGCTTAAAGAATGAAGCTCAAAGTCTCAGTGGAGATGCTGTTTTCTATGCACACTTATTTTTTCCCCACTCTGGTTTATTTTTTATTATTAGATCTACCATACAACTCCAAAAACCATACTATTTACTGTCTGGAAGGACTGTAAAGGGAAAAGAAGGTGGGGTTCTGGACCAGGTTCCAGAATAAACACTTGCACAATTACCACATGATGTACAAATGCACTTTGCACACACTGAATGCATAGAACATCTTATTTTTCTTCATGTTGTAGCTATAACTATTTCAGAACTATGTATTAGAAGCACTATGTAGTTAAAAACACCAGAAGATGATATGAGGCAAAGACAATTAAAAACCACAGCAACCATCATCTATATTTTTATGATTGTGTACTTTCCCCTAGAACACTAGGAAAAAACCAAAACTCCTGGAAAAAAGAAAGGAATCTTGCACACATGCACACACACAGAAGGTCACAAAAGCTCTGAAAGAGATACTTAACACAGGTTCCTGAGCAGATGACAAGCCATTAAACTTTCACCATTAGGTAGTTATGATGATCTGATGTCTCTTTTATGATACCTCCCATTTTTTTTAATTAAAATCTACAATGTGTTTAACAAGCAATTCTTCCATCAATCTTTGATGTGTTTTCCTTATAAAGCATTGACAGTTTTCAGTTCAGTCTCCTTAAAGTTCCAGAGAAACCATTTTCCACTCACTTGCTTTGAAAGCCATTAAAACAACTTGATGAAGAACAGCAGCAGGGGGCTAATAGAAGCCAAGGCTTAGTAACAATCTTCAGATTTTTCTTCTAAGACTTTCTCACAGACCCTCCTCACAAAGCTCCTCAGGGCTTTTCATCTTCTCCTTTCTCCCCACCCCCCTAAAAATCAGTTCAAAGTGACAGATGCAACTAGCTCCAGGTTTTGCTATTTTTTAATTTCACTTTTATCTCTCAGTTTTCATAGTCTCAACTGAAATCAGATTCCCATGGCAGTGGTCATCTCCTCTTATACTCCCATTGGGAAAAAATAATGTACTGAAAGATTTAAGAAGTAACACAAACATCTTCTAACCTGTCATCAATTCTGAAGAGAGCACTGCTACAGAGAAATGTACCTGTTGTTCCTAAGTCATATACAACTTGTGTTCAATTAATTGAATTAATTAATTGGTGATTAATTGATTAGTGATTTACATAAAGTTCTATGTTTTTTACTGCAGTACTTCTGTACCTTCATAATAACACTGACCTGTAATAACAGTTTAAACTTGGGATATAAACTAAAGAACTATGAAGGCAACTGCAAAATAATCTTCAACCACTCTTTAAAAAGGGGAACTGCCTGTAACGAAGGGCAACTTCTTGTTATCATTTCATGCAAACATAGAAATGAGCGCTTTGTGGAAAAAAGAACTATGAGGAGGATAGTACTCATATTCCTCAGAATCAGTAAATCATACTTTTTTATCTGTGTTTTGCTGTGCTCACCACCACTTTATTTCTTTATTATTATGGACACTTGGAAGTATAGTCTTTGTTGATCACTAATTTTTGGGATCTTCTGGAACTCCAGAGCTCTATGGACTTTTCAGTTGCTGTATTCAAGCGATACCGCTGTGGTCAAAATACCACACATGCCATTTCTGCAATGTGAACAGCTACTTTCCTGAAGCAGGGCTATGGAACATGCCTATTCATCCCAATCCCTTGTTCTTTTAAAAATTAGAGCTACAGTTACAATACACATGGCTAGGAGCAAACAGGGACTAAAGGATGTCAGACACATCTCTTCTTGAGGACAGGGGCAGCACATACAAGAGATCTGAGGTCAGGAAAGACAGATGGCGAGCATTCCCATTACAGCTAAGTCACCTCTTGTCCTTACACCATTGAGCTTTATGTTTTCCAGTTGATGACTTTCAAAGTTTGTCCTTCTTGTTCACTTTAGCAAGCTTCTGTTTGTAAAACAAACCGGGAGAATGCATGGTGGAATAAACTTCTAGATGTCTGAAAACAAATCTTACTGACACTTTCTCTGAGCAACATCAATTGTACTTTCTGCATCACCCTCTCATGCTGAAGTACTACACTGTTAAAATGGGATCTGTTTTTTTAAATGAGATTTCCTTTTAAAATTGAAAAAAAAAACCCCACAAAAAACCAAACAACCAGAGGAGAAATCCTAAGTCAATGAACTGACATACAGTCCTATCAGTGATCATACAAAACATTTCTGTTGGCTTTGAGACAATTCTATCATAAATATTGGAAAAGGATCCATCAAGAATAGAAACTAAAGAAGTTCGTGAAGTACAGCAACAATATCCTAAGGAACAGGAACAGTTATGTGTCATTTTCTACAAGGATACAATCACATTTGAAAAAATGTAAGGCTGGAAGGACCTCACAAGATCACTCAGTACAACTCTCTTTTAATGGTTGCAGGATCAAACATATGTTATGTGAGTGCTATATAATACATGCCAGCTACAGAATATGTGCCTGAGCATTATGTGTCAGACCCTCCATTCAGGCTGTTCCATCATCCAAGCTATTCTACCATTTGTGCAATCTTAGGTTTAAAATAAATACTTGCAATACTATCTACGTAGTAGCACCGTAAGATTAGGCTATAAGCACGTGACATGAAGTTTGTCACGAATGCTACTGCAGAAGACCCATTTAATTAAAATTACTTCGTTCTGCATTAGTTTTCAAGTGTCAATGCTTACTGCTCCAGGAGAAGAAACTTTTATTTTCCCGTATTTTCTATTTTCTCAGAAAGAACATCTCTCACCTTTAGGAGTTTAGCCTCATTTCCCTATAATGTATTCATCGCCGCTCAGCACATCTGTCCCAGCAAATCCCATTTCCTGTTCTATTCATGAGGCTCAGCAACCTGGAGCTTTAGTGATTGCCGCCACACTTTTCCCATGGCCTTCTCACCTCTCTCTCCCCCCACGCACCCCGCTCCCATTGTTTATCATCTGTTCTCCCCTGCTGCAAACTGCTGTCAGATGTTCACTTATCCCTAATCTTACTCACTGCCTTTGATATTCTTTCTAATCCAACAACCTGTCAACTGGGGCATCAGCCCATGTCCAGACCAGCTGCTCTGTCACAGGCCCTAAGATTCCCTCTCAGCTCCAAGAGGTATTTAAAGGATTTTGACACAGCGACCGCGACGTGAAACAAATAATTAATGCTATTTTGATCAGTGATCAGGGCTTTAGTGTGACATGAGCTGACCACTAAGAAAAACTGAGCTTTGCTTTGTTTAAACTTCAGTAAACTTTAGCGTTACTGTATTAACAAGATTTTGATCGATGTCTGAAGGACAGTACCAGAAAGCTAAGTTCTTTAACTTGTTTTAGTTAAAAATTATGAAGAATAATTAATCTGAATGCAAGTCAGAGAGGCGGTTAACTTTATGTGCCTGCTGTGTAAAACATGCTTATTTATGCAACACCAACTTGTGTAGAGTTTGCAAAGCACAGGAGCTGACCTTTTATGAGTTACAGCTGAAAATACAAATGATTTTAAATATGGCAGCAGTTGAGGTAAAACTTTTACTTAAAACACGCTTGTATTCTCAGCAATATTAAATAAAAATGCTTTTTATTTTATTAAATATGTTATTAAAATGCATTTTATTTTATTAAAGTGCATTTTAAGTCCATACAGACCATCAAAATCACACGCTTTCAAGAATATTCCCACTCACAGAAAATGTCTAATATCCGTAATATTCATATTTGCTGTAGCATTTAAAATCTTCAAGTGTTTGTCTGCTTTAAAACAGACCAAATACACCTAATGTCAGTGTTGAAATTGTAAGTCAGATGACACTGATTTTCTTGTACTGGGAAAAACTAAGTTTCTGCTCTTTAAGCAAACATATGTATTTTGATCAAAACTGAAAAACAAATAAAGCACTTAGGTACTGAGGAACATGAATGCTATTTTATTTCCCAGATCTAACTGCAATTGCTGCAAAAGAGATGGTACCAAACAAGACAAAAAAAAAAATGCCAACTTTATAACCTAGAGTAGCTGATTTTCACACACAGAAATATAATACAATCTCAGCGATGGATTTTATACCATGGTTCATTCACTTAGAAATAAACCACTTTTATTCTTAGGACTTGTCTATACCAGGACATCAAGAAAATGAATCTGAAATAAGTACCTTGATGAACTTGGATCCTTCTAGTTAAACTCCATTAAACCCCTGTGTGGACACAGTCATTCAGCTTAGTTTACTGCTCCCTTAGGGCATGCACTGGAAAGTTAACATGGATTAAGGTAGGGTACGAATTCAAAATGCAGTTCTACTTTGAAAATGGTTTAACGTAAACAGAACCAGACTCTTTGTTGTAGAATTAGACATGGAGTTAATCAGGAAAGTCCTGTGTAGACAAGTCCTTGCAGAGGAGACTGCTGGAGCGGTACAGTCAAAGCCAATGATTTTCAACCTCTTCATCTGAAGAACTGGAAACATCTTCCAGTGAAGCTGCAGACCTTGGGAGCACATTAAAATCTGCTGCTAATTGATCTGCGTTGCTCTGTTGACTCACATGGGTGACCTACAAGTAGTCCAATGGCTCTCAGTGCAGTACATATCAGAACTCGAAAAACACTGGTTCAAGCTAACTACAACTTAGGTACCTCCTCCTAATTCTCAGTCCTAACTTCACAACAATTGGACAGTAACCCAAGTAGTCTCGCTCCTGATGACATTAAATGAGATTTTAATGTTCATTTATGCAAGTATAAACACATTTAGCCCTGTGCAAGGATGCTAAAAAGATGTTCAACAGTGCCTTATTCTTTCCAATGTGTGACATTTGCTGTCAGAAGTTTGTTAAATCATAATATGACTGACCTAAAAATATGAAGCTTTGTCACTGCCAACTACTTTTCATGTCTTTAATTCAGAGAACCCTACGTTGGCTTGTCAAAGCATGTTGGATGAAGAAATTAAGACTAATGCACGGTAATATTCACTGAAACAAAACCAAGTACTAGTGCTCTTTTCAGCTGCTACTCTTATTAACTAATTCTTCTCATTTCCCCCTTTAATAATACATAAATGTCTCATACAGTAATAACCTCTAGAATTTCCAGAGTTGAATTCAAGGTATATGTCAGTGCCAGAAGCAGATATGCCTAGATTCCTTAACTCTTAAACTTGTGCTTTCATTGCAAAGAACACTGTTTCTCTCAAAGGAAACTACATTCCCTCAGTATTTAACTCCGTAATGCTGTCACTGCAAAAACTTCCATGTTTCTTTTCTTTCACCTATACAAAAGAATTATCCTGCTCTTCAACCATAATTCCCAGTTAACACAGCAGCAGTCAGATCAGTCAGATCAAAATTCTGTCTCATCCTCTGACAGAAGCCAAGATGCCTAAGGAAGAATATATTGTTAAAAATTTCTCAGCCTCCTACAACTTGCAGCTCAGGGACTTCCTGAGCTAGAAGCAGTATGTTTGGATTTAAGATTAATACTATATACTGACATAACAGACTTGACAAGCTGAAGAAAAAGAGACAAATTTTGCAGAAAAAAAGAAGTGGCATCTCCTTTTATTGCACTACTGCTTTGAAAAAGTGAACTGCAAATAAATTTATTACTCAGTAGCGTATTTCCTACTACTGGAGCCTTTTGAAGATTCAACAGAAGACTTACTTGTTTGAACAGGTAACTTAAAAATCTGTTTACTCCCTCAACAACATCATTTTTAACTGTCAAAACAGAAAAGAATGTTTTATGTTTATAAAAAAAATCAGACAGAAGTTCCAGAGAGTATTTCAGGCAGTTGGGCACATTCACACTGCTATTACCATATAAAAAAAAAACCCAAACTGAATGTACATTCAGATTTGTAATATTACTGTAACACTGCATTGCTTTGCGTTTTTAATCTTCAATTTTTTTCATGACATTAATGATACAGGTCTCACTTCTTTCTGCATGTATACGTATTTTAATCTTCGTGACATCTGCAAGACAGTTAAATTGTAAGGCACAGAAACAGTGGTTGCTCATAGTCACAAACGAATGTAGTAGCAAATCTAACATTAGAAGTAAGAAATTCCTCTTCACTGATGAATTACACACTACTCCTGAAGTACACTTTCTACCCCTTATAAAGTTCATGATGTGTTAAAATCTACAATCGGTTTCAAAATTACTTTACAATGACTGTAAAACTCAAAGATATTACAATTTAATTCCCTTAACACTGAATGAAAACATCATGCATTAGTATGAAACTGAAGAGAGCATTTTTCATGTTTAACTTCAAAATGAATGATTCTAAACAGTAAATGAATAGAGGAAATGTGGTGCTCAGGCACTGGACTCCTCTGAAGTGCAGAAGGAATGTGAAGCTCACAAAAGAGCAAAGAGTTCCAATTTACCACTACTGACTGTATGGTTCAGTGGATAAGCACGGAGTTTTTGAGGTTTATCCCACATCATTGACAGAGATGCCCATTCACCATTCCACAGATTCAGAACACAAACTCACATACATACTGGGAAAATTACTGACAGTTGATATTAGTCTAGAAGCAAACTTATAAAAGTCTCTGGGCAGAATGCACATATATGTTTATACATTGTGAGGAAACAGTGGGGAGAGCTCCCTGGCCAGAACTGCCTTCAAAAGCAAAGCTATAGAGTCTGGGCTGGATCCTCAGCAGTTTTGATATGCGAGCTCTGGCAAAAGTTTCTATAACAGCTCAAGATATTATTCCTCCAACTCAATGCTTCTCCCCAGCTGATGTTCTGCCTCCCCTTGAAGGATACTGTCCCCAGCAGAGAGGTCAACAAGAATACACAAAATCAGTTCACTTAATTCTATGCAAAGCTCAGTAATTTAGCTTAAAGGGCGGATGGAGCTGGGTTTGAACTGGAACAACAGAGGAAGAGCTGGAGCAAAACTGCTTGCCTTTCTGCTGATTCTCAGAGGGTAATAGCAGCTAGCATGGGGATGAACAATAGCACACAGCAATTTCCAACTACAAGATTCACCAGGGTGCTCTCTGTCAAAGCCCTGTGTTAGGGTCCAAATCCAACATGTGGAACCCCTGAAATCCTGGCTCAGGTGATGATTTAGAAGACTGTGTTGAATCCAAATTCCCATTTGGATACTCAGTGCTGCCCAAAATCCTAACAACTCTGCTCAGTTGCTACTACTCAAGACTACTTCATGACTTAGTCTCAGCAGAACTCTTAAATTTGGGGTTTTTTTGGTCTAATATATAGATGAATTCCAGCTAACACACAAAAGAGCTGAAGATTTACACACAAATGTATTTCCCAGCAGTGAGCACACTCTCCTGTGATGTGGGAAGCAATATTAATTGAAGCAAGATCTTGTAGCCTGACTCTACCACATCCAGGGAAATGCCCTAGCCCTTGGGCATTGAGTTAATCTCTCATTAGCCATCCCTCTGGTCTCTTGAATAAATTATTTATGAAAAGCAGAAAAACTTCAATAGGAAAAAAGTGAAAAGAGATTTACCATGGAGGTCCTGGTAAAGAAGCCAGTTCTTCAGGAGGTGATATATGTTTAAAAAAAAAACAAAACAAAACACAACCCACTTTAGACAACAAATCAATTTGCACTTTGGGGGCAAGCACACACTAAAATTAGCCAGATGCTACCCTATACACATGAGAGAAATGAATTCTCTTTTTTCAGTACCAAGCAGAACAAAAATACATAGACAGGCTTCCTACTGACAAAATGAGGGGCATATTCATCAGGTTACGAGACATCCTGTCCATCTTTAACCCTCAGGCCACCCCAGTTAACATAACGTGTCTCACTTAACTTACCCCATCTTGAGGAAAGGGTTGACAGCTAAAAATCCCAAGCATAAGGTGAGGTCCGTTTTGAGGAGCTGATAGATGTGTGTTTTGAAGAACACAGTTTTAAACTGTACCTTATCCCTCCCCAGTGGCCCTAACCAAATCTGCCTACAGTTTACTGAATTCCACAATTCCTTTGCTGCGCTTCCTTTGCTCTATGCAAAGACAGAAGAAATTATTGTAAAAAGTGGTTGGTACGGTGGTTTTTCTGGAGAGCCTGGATATTCCCCACAGCGCGGATGCCTAACACCGAGTTGTACATTGCCTCAACCCGCATGGTTCAAAACCTACCATTTTCAGAAGGGTATATACACATATTTTTACATTCTAGGGAGAACATTCAGAACTCATCACTTACATTTAAAATATGAGTGGGCAGAGGAAGATGAAAGAACTCATATGAAAACATCTCATGACCCTCTACTAGAAGAACACATCCCCTGTGGGCATAAATTGCTGTGACTTCAGGAACTCCTATGACTTATGACAATCCTCACTACTGTTAAATAGCCAGAGACTTACATTTTTCCTGGGGACTTTTTGAAGAGTATTTCTATATCTAACCAAATATTACAGGTTCAATTCAAAGGAAGACTCAAGCTCTTACAATACAGGGAAACTTAGGACTCGAGCACAAACCTAGAAACTGATGGGAGCTTTCTCTAACATGATAGTGATTCGAAATAAATACAACTCTGTTCTTAGGTGTGCACACAACTCCCTGCCTGAACATCCAGATACCTAAAGAAAATACTCAGCTGTCCAAAATACTAATCCAGTCTCTGGGCCTACAATTTTGAATGCCTTAACTGCTTCCCATGAACAGGCAGGAGGCCATCTGAGTCTCTGGCTCCACTCTTTATTAGATTTGACCACAGACTTCTTCGCGTGCATAATTTGTGTGAGCTTACAGTATTTACTCGGCATTTTGTTTAGACTTCACCCCCCAAATGGATCCCTTTCTGATGTCTTGCAGATCTCTGGTGGTCTGTAACCCTGCTAGAACAGCAGTGGTTTACAACTCACTGGGGTGTGGGTTGAATGGATAGTATCAGAGTAGCAGGGTAAACTGCGATATAAATCCTCTTTATCTAAATGTATGTTTAACTGTAACAAACTTAACTGTTTTAGCTATAGCAATGGGATCGAAATTGCCTCCACACAAGTAGCATAATTTTTAGATGAAATGTCTTGGAATTAATGCTGTAACATGTTCGTTATGAAATGTCTAAGAATCAATGCTGTAACATAAGCAGTCTTTTTCCTGTTTGCACAGAGAAGTATTAATAGTAAAACCCCCAATCTAATTAAATAAAAAACTCCCATTCTATACCTGTCCTTGGGCAGAGGAGTTACGTTGAAATATCAGTACCTGTTTTTGGAACCTAACTGCTTGAAAATAGATTTTAGAATCACAATCTTCAAGGCCCAAATTACCCTGCATCAATATTATATAAACACAAAAATATGCATCAATAAATCTTTCTCAGAGTGCAATGAATTCTAGGGGACATGTTACAGCTTCACAAAAAGTACCTGTAA
The DNA here is from genome assembly GCA_025345505.1 of Todiramphus chloris collaris. NCBI lineage: Eukaryota > Metazoa > Chordata > Aves > Coraciiformes > Alcedinidae > Todiramphus > Todiramphus chloris. Next base: position 9,186,673 of record JANVCC010000043.1, on the reverse strand, counting down.
GATTGTCCTGAGCCTTCCAATTAGAGCATGATGGCACATACTGCGTAAAACGTCCAAACTAGTCTCCAATTTCACAGTGCAACAAAAGCCATTATTTAAACTTTCATCATTTAGATCATTCTGTTACTCAGAAATACTTTATTAGATTTAGGTTAAGTTCAGCAAGCAGGTGCAAGGAATTCACAGAAGGGGAAAACTAATTTTATTTTAAGATACAGAACCAATTAGGAATAGAAAAGAAAAGTTTCTTTGCTTTTTCCAGCTAGTGAATAAAAGAAAAGCTGGATAAGGAGAAGGCTGACTCAGCATAAAACCTTTAAGATCAAGGGCTAGATTAAAGAAATCATTTTCCATTTTAGATAAATTGTGTAATTTCCAAAAATTCTTAAGCAGATGAGACACTTAACTGCCTTCTTAGACACTTAACTGCCTTCTTAGACACTTAACTGTTTATGTATTTAATGGAGTTTTCAGCCGGCCTAAATGCCTTTAAAACAATTAGTCAAATGACTAGAAATACTCAGTATTTCCTCTGGTTAGTAAGACTATTTTTAAATGCAAAATGTGTTTTTAATAAATGCAGGGGCTGTCTCTCAGGTCAGGTGCAGACATTTGTGCACTTGTTGAGCTTACGCTCTGGGTAGACTGGACCCAAGCCAGCTTCTGTACAGATGCCATATAAACTACATTTTCACATTAATTTTAAGACAGTGCTGTGGCCAAGAGAAACAATCTCTGCCCTCAACCAGCCCCCAAACACTCATCCCTAACCACCACATTACCACTTCCCCTCTGCCAGCATAAGCATTTGCATTGAACCAGAGACCTTGTTTAGGTTAAAACTAACTTCTTTTTATGGCCAGATTAGGTTTGAGCTGGACCAGGTCCCTGATCTAGTTCGCTATGTTGCTGCACAAACACTTGTGCAAGGAAAGGAAGTAGCAAGATGCACGGAAAGGCCAAGTCTGCTTCTTCCGGTGGCAGTGCTGCTCCCAGCCAAAACGCAGCCCGTGACCAAACACATCCTTATTTCTTCTTTACCATACTCATCACATTTAAAGCGCTTGTATTCAATTACATGTAATTTTGTAATGCTGTTTTGTACATTTTAATTAAATCAAATTTTTCATGTAAACAGAGTATGACTCAGAAATTAAAATTAAATTAACAAGAAAGACTTGTCACTTATAAACCTAAGACAGCAAAAATTCAGAACAGAAAGAACGTTCTTCAGGTTCTCTTCTGATACCTGAAAAGAAATAACGAATTCAGTGTGAAGCTTTTAGCTCTTTGGAAATCAAAACGTTTTACTCATCCCAACCAAGAAGAGAGCTTTCTTTAGGAAAACTCTGTACAAAACAGAAGAAAGAAAAGGTAGAAACATCAGTCTTTCTGCTTTTATGCAAGCTACTTGGACCCTTGTTCATCTCAGTGTTGGACTTAAAACATACCTACTCCATATATATTCCTTCTTTTGCCTTTTCAACTGGTGTGTTTGGAAGCAAGCAAAGAAGGAATAAGAGCAGATGCAGCCCGCAGCGTGCATTTCTAGGGGTGTCCCAAGTTGTGCATTTCTAGGGGTGTCCCAAGTTGTGCATTTCCACTTCCATTCTTCTGCCGGGGTAAAATCTCACCCTGGACCAGCAACTGTTGCGCCCTCAGCTAAGAAACAACTGGTTTCGTGCGTGACCTCGGTCACAGAAAAGGAACACACAGGATTTTATGCCACAAGAAATGACTTTGATGCCTTGCATTCCTGACAGTGTTAGAGGTACCAGTTCTCAAGGATCCCGGGAAGGGTGACTCACATTGATACAAACACGATAAGAAAAGGGATTTCCTTCCCTGCTTCCCCTGTGCCAGGGCTGAGGCCAGAGCCGCAGAGCAGCCTCGAAACAAGTCAAAGCAATTAACAACCTGCCACGCTGAGGGGCCAGCGACGGGCTGCACCTGCAAACTATCAGCACCAAGGCAAGACCCGAATGAAGAGGTATCCCCCTCAAAGGTGACCCGGAACACCAGAACGGGGTGAAGGAGACAGCCCCAGGGTCACAGCGCGCCCACATCGGAGCTGGAGTTGGTGGCACCTCCCGAGGCACAGCTTTCCACAGGCATCGGCCTCCTGGGCTACCTCCGCTGCCGGCCTCCAGCCCCCTCTGCCCCGCCGGGCAGGGAAGGCTGCGGGGGGCGGGCAGGGGGCAGAGCAGCCGCCCCAGGGCAGGTCCCGGGCGTGCGCCATGAGGCTGCGGCGCACGCTCCTCCGGCGACACCGCCACGGCCCCAAAATGGCGGAGGCGGAGGCGGAGGGGGGGGTGGAACAGGACACCAGGGGGGCCTGCGGCCCCGCCGGCTTTTCTGCGGCCTCCCGCCCGCCCCTCCGCGCCGCAGCGAGGCGGGAGAGGCCCCACGGCGGCGGAGGAAAGAGGCGGGGGGGCGGCACAGAGCGGAACGGCCCGGCTGTGAGGGAAGGGGCTGGGCGGGCGCCAAGGGGCGAGCCGCCGGCGCCACTCACCTGCCGGTAAGAGAGGCGGAAAGGCCGCAGGTAGAGGGAGGAGGTGCAGGGTTTCAGCTCCAGCTCCTCGATGGCCTCCATCCCTGCCGGGGGCGGCGGCCGCCAGGACGTGGAGGAGGAGGAAGGGGAGAGGCGTGCGCAGCCGCTAGCGGCCGGGCCGGCCCGAGCTCCGCCGGACAGGGCCCCGATGAGCCGGGCAGAGGGCGGCGCGGCCCCGGTGCGCGCAGAGCCCGCGGCTGCCGGGCCGGGCCCCCGGGGCAGCTCCCTCCCCTGCAGGTCGGCCCTGTCGGGGTGACAGGACCGGGCTGCGGCTCCCTCGTCTCACCGCGAAGAGCCGAACTGATGCATTTCAGCCCCAAAACGGGGACGCGGCAGCAGTGCATATGGGTGTTGTCGCCCTTACTCTGCAAAAACACTCATTTCTGAAGCTGTTTTCTCAAAAGGTTGGAGGATGTTCTCTGGGGATCAGTTATTTCCACAGGTTACACCAACATTCGTGCACTGCACGGGGACTGGGCCTCCTCCTCTGAAGACTTCTGTAACTTACATGTTCATTCTGCCACAGGTCATTCCCATCCTGGACAGAGAGGTCTTGCAGGATGAGGACCTTGCCCATGAAAAGCACAGTCTCTTACGTCTGCCTGTGTGCTGGTTTCATGCTACAGTGGGAGCTGGATGAGTGGTGTGGGAAATGCAGGTACAAGGCAGATTGCTCAGTAATCTGCAATGCATCATTCGGCACTTCTCAAACTTTCCCTCTCAAGGTCAGCTTCCAGTCGTGCCCATGCACTCAGTGCAGCTTCATTAGATTCAACTAGCTGTTTTCAGTGATAAAGTTACAAAATAATTGCCCTTTCCCCTTTGACTTCATTTTTTTTTTAAACAAATCACTATTAGGTTTTGCAATTTCCTAATTTTCATAGGAGTTTGACCGTAGTTATGCAACATCATGTTAGAGTCCCCTTGGTGTTTTATTTATTATTCCTGACAATGATTTTCTAGATTCATGTCCACCAGAGCTCACAATTTGTTGTAATCATTATCTCTCTGATTTGTGTTCAGTTTCCATGCAGATATTCCAGTGTACAGCTATTTTGGTTGCTACATAAATCAAATTATTTTGACAGTATATTGACCACACTGGCAATAGTATGAAATTTCTTGCATCTCTTTTTTTTTTTTTTTCTCTCTGCTTCTGCTGCATCACTAGGAAATATTGTCTCTTCATGACATAGTAAGAATCTTTATCAGTATGGCTAAAAAGAATAGATACAGCAATTACAAAGCTCACTTAGAAGTAAATGAGACAGCACTTACACTGCAGAATGCTCAACATCAGTGCTGATAACGCAAATGACAAAAATATGTTTGGTGGGACTGAAAAGTGTGGTTTTAAAAGTACATTTGCAAAGCTATCATAACAAATAGGCAACTAAATGTTTTTTATTGGCCAACTTTGAAAATGTTTGTGTAACTCTTTGCATCATTGGATATGTCCTTATATTTCTGGGTTTTGTTTTTTTTTTCAGAATGATCTTGAGGTCATTCAAAGCTCCTGGGAACCCAAGCTCGATTTTTCTATTAAATTATTTCAGTCTTCCAAGTCCAATTTAAGTATAAACATAGTTTCTATGCACAGCAAGTTTACAGTATCTCTGTTTGCTTATGTTAAAAGTTACCCAGTACCCAGGTCGGCTCAGCCAGTTAGATTGCCCTCTTCAATAAACATTCTGACACCACTTTAAGGTTTTGAGTGTGTGTGTGTTTTGAGGAATATGTCATAGCGTGTGATGAATTGCTTATTCCATTCTTAGCCTTAGGTGGGAAGCTTTTGGGGTTGTGATGTGTCACAGACCTGATCTCGCTAATGTACCTGGGAACAGTTGAGTGCAGTGTCACAGGAAAACACATTTCAGGTGCTATAGTGTTAACAATTGCAAGTTGCAGACTTCTTGATCATAAAATCTTCTTTGTGAATATGCTGGCTGAGCTGGGGATTTAACAGGCTGAGGTTGAGGAGCTGCTGTAGTGTTACCAGTTCACAGGTGAAATCTGAGTGAGAAAATAAGTAGAAAAAAATAGGTTTTGTATAGTGGGACTAGTGTTGAGAAGCTGGATCTGAATTTCAATGTAGTTCTTTGTTAAGGCCAGGATACCCCAGGCAGCAAGTGGCTTTGCTGTTGCTGGTCCAGGAACATTCCTGAGAAGGAAATGCCCCTCAACTCGCATTTGTCTGAGGTGCTAGAGTGCATCCGAAGAAGGGCAATAAAGCTAATGAAGGGTCTAGATCACACATCTTATGAGGAGCAGCTGAGGGAACTGAGGTTGTTTAGTCAGGAGAAAAAGAGGCTCAGGGGATCACCTTCTCACTCTACTGGAGATTGTAGTGAGGTGGGGGTCGCTCTCTTCTCCTGAGTAACAAGAGATAGGACAAGAGGACAGAGCATCAAGTTGTGCCAGGGAAGGTTTAGCTTGGGCATTAGGAAATTTTTCTTCACCAAAAGGGTTGTCAAGGCCTGTAACAGGCTGCCCAGGGATGTGATTGAGTCACCAAGCTTGGATGAATTTAAAAGACATGTAGATAGGGTGCTTAGGGACATGGTTTAGTGGTGGACTTGGCAGTGTTAGGTTTACAGTTGGACTCAATGATCTTAAAAGGGCTGTTCACATATAAAGTCCCACCAGGGCAGACATGCCCACCATGCAGTCACCATTTCTGCTGGAGTAACTTGACTCCAAAGGACATTGAGAGATGAGGCATGTTTGTTTGCTCAGAGTGCTGCCCCACACAGATTTGTAACCTCCTATAATGATCAGCTAGAAGATCTCTGAGCTACTTTGATACTCGATGTCCATGTGTGTCTGCTCCTTTTCTTCTTTGCAGAAGCACTAGTGGTGGTGTTCCTCCAGAAACTTGTAAAAATAGATATTCATAATTCCAAGGTGTTCAAGGACTGTGTTCATGGCTTCAGTGAGATGATTCTGATACTTTAAGCCTGTATATAACTGCTTGCAAAATCCTTTCATTTCAATTACCATTAGTCCATAAAGTATCATTTACATTTCTATGATACTGTCCCTAAATCATCAGCTCCCAAACTTCTTACATCCTGGATTACTCTCTGCCGTCACAGCTTCTTTGCAAAACACTATCCACATTTACCATTATGCCCCTAGTTGAAATAGCTGCCAGTGGTACACTTCAGTAAACCAACTGCTTTGTGCCATCGCATCTCCCCAAGTGCTATTGTGAATGCGACTCCGCAAAACAGGAAGGTGTCAGAATGACAGGTCACCTTTCACTACATTAAATACGTTCCTTTATCTTCCTTAGAAGTGGCTTCTGTATTACGTGTTGTTTTTTGCCTTTTAAAATAACAGATAGAAGGTTGTGAATGTTGTGGTGAGTGATCTCCTGTTGTAGAATACTAAATCTAGATGTTTTGCCTGCACGGGATCAAATTGGTCTGAGAATGGTTTGTGTAACAGTGTGATAAACACCCTAATAAAGAATCATAAAAAAACATGAGTAAAAGTGCATTTCTTTCCTGGAAAAAAAGCTGAGCAGAGTAGGTCAACAGGCAGACAGGAATAATGAGAAGTGTTATGTCTGGAGCTGAAGAGTCTTAAGGGAAGATTCATTGGGATTTCTTACAGAAAATGAACTGCTAACATGAGCATTAAAAGGAATTCTCTCCGCAGGGTGAGGTTCTTTGTTTAACAGACTTCTCTTTCCTTCAAAGCACTGTTTGCTCTCTGTTACTTTGTGAGTAACTTTTATTACCAGCAAAATATCCAAACAATTTTTTTGTTGTTGTTTAAAAAAAAAATCCCCTTGAGCTTGAAGTTTCTGCCGACAGGTCCCTTCCCTTCCCCTTAAATAGGAGCAAGACGCGTGGCCCGTGGGTACGCACTCCACAGAGGGTCAGGTTGTGTCCTCATCAGCAGTTTGGTTTATTGCCGTTTGCTTTGGGCCCCAACGGGGAATGTTGCCTGTGCAAGCCTGGCACCGCTGCCCTTCTCCTGGCCGTGGTGGCCCTGGAGCCAAGCACACCCCCTCACTCACCCCCTCCACCTGCATGCCCGGCCTTGGGTCTGCAGGGAGTCAGGACAGGCCTTTGCCAACTGCCCCGACCCATCTGTTCAGGCAGCAGCACCGGTGTTTACCGTGGGTGGGCACCCAGGAATGTCACTTGTGGCGCTTCCCTCTTCCTGCTGGGGCTTAGCAAAGTGCCTGAGCTGCTGGGTCCGTTCATGCAGTGAGGCAGCACGTTTTCCATAGCAAGTTTTGTACGTGTGCGCTTCTGCATGTGCTTTGAAATTCAGTCAATCCTCACCAGACTCACTTTGCTCTTTGGCACGCCACGGCTTACGAACAAAAATCATCAAGTCTAAGCCATTCTTATCTCCAGAGGGCTCAATATATCTCAGAGTATCATCATTTTTTTTTTTAATATTTTGATATTTGTGAGTACTGTAGTTACTAAGATACTGCGCGTACAAAAGCCTCATCAACTACAGGCATGCTGACTTGCAGTTCTCAGCTGTCATTTTTGAAAAATGATTTCTAACCCTCATGGTTGCAGAAAAAAAAAGCCAGGAGATGTAAACTATGGCAGACCTATGTTTTATGGGCTGCTAAGCACAGGGCCTGTGCCAAGGCGATGCCACATGTATAGTAGAAAGGCTTTGATGTTGAGGTGACAGATAACCCAACTCCCCAGCTCTGGGCAGAAGAAAGCCATCAGAGGCTGCTGAAGCCAATCAGTGCTGGCTGACCCAGAATCTAGTTGCAAGCCTGGTCCAGCCCCATCCAGCAGCAGATGGCTGGGACATCTGCAGAGCTGTTGTCTTCTGCCTAAAAACTACACCCAGAACTTCCTCCTCAGTTCCCTGGGCCATGTGCAGTTTTTGTTAAGGTCACATAAGGGTATCAGGAAGGTCTGATACCTTTGCTGTAAATGCTTGGTGAGATAGATGAGTGAAAATGTCCAAAATCCAGTACATTTGTCATCTCATGTTAGGAATCCTCATCGTCGGCAGCTTGAAAGCTCATCCTCTTCATGCGGGCCATCCTGGCATTGCCAGAGACCTTAGTTTTCCGTGCCTTTCTGGGTAACAGATGCGGGTTCTTTCCGTAGTGAAGTGGCTGTTGTGAAGTTTGCCTTCTAAAGTTTACCCTGTAGGCTCCTGTGGAAAAGCAAGCCTGAAGCTGCCAATATCTAGCTTTTAATTATCATTCAGTTCTGGGGCATAACCACCCTGGTTACAGTCATGAAAGTCAGGAATCATGCTTATGCCATTCTCCTGGCGTTGTAAATACAGACCTAGATAAATTTGTTTTAGAATCATACGATCATAGAATACCAGGTTGGAAGGGACCTCAAGGATCATCTTGTCCAACCTTTTAAGGTAAAGAAAAAAAAGGTTTAAATGAGCTGGCCCAGCCCCCTATCAAGATGAGTCTTAAAACTGTCCAGTGTAAGGGAATCCACCACTTCCCCCCAGAGATTATCCCAATGTCTAATTGTTCTCATGGTGAAAAATTTTCTTCTGGAGTCCATTCGGAATCTCCCCAGGAGTAACTTGTACCCACTACCCCTTGTCTTTTCCATGTGACTCCTTGTGAAAAGGGAGCCTGCATCTTCTTGGTAGCCACCTTTAATGTTCTGGTACATGGTAATAAGGTCTCCCCTAAGCCTTTTCTTCTCAAGGCTGAGAAAACCCAGTTTTCTCAGGCTTTCTTCATATGGCAGGTCTTCCAGTCCTCTGATTATCCTCGTGGCCCTTCTCTGGACCCTCTCCAGACTGTCCACATCTTTTTTGTATAGTGGAGACCAAAACTGTACACAGTACTCAAGGTGTGGTCTGAGTAGGATAATGACTTCTTCTCTGTTAGTGATGCCCTCATTACTGCAGCCCAGTATCCTGTTGGCTTTCTTTGCCACTGCAGCACACCTTTCATTCATGTTGAGCTTGTTGTCCACCAAGAACCCCAGGTCCCTTTCCAGAGGGCTGCTCTCCAGCTTTCTTTGTATTTTAGTAGTAACATTTCTGGGAGATTACTTTTTAAAACAAACAAAAAAATTATTAGACTTCTATTGCAAAATATAAAATTAGAAGTCCACACTGCAGAACATAACATTGTGGTCCAGAAGTTTTATTCACCATTACTTGGTTCAGGGCTGCTTTAATCACATGAATAGCCTCAGCCTGAAGAATCTGGAGCAATTAGTAGTTGTATGGGTTTGAAGAAATGTGTTCATCAGGACTGAAAGCATGTGCAAGGCAGGAATGGGGTATGGTATTGCTGATGTGCACCTCTCCAAGTTAAAGCAGTCTTTCAGTTTGTTTCCTGTGGGTGTTTTCATTAACTCCTCCTTGTTTTCAGAAAAACAAATTGCTTCTCTTTTGATGAGAAAGGACCCCCTTGGCCTTTACTTTGCAAAGTCAGGCACTGTCTCATGTCTATAGTGACAAACTCACACAGAATCACAGAATCGCTCAGGTTGGAAAAGACCCTTGGGATCATCATGTCCAACTCACCCTTGTCTAATAAAATAGTGTGATTTCTCAGAAGAGCTGAAATTTATCCATCTGTCTGCTGAAATAGAAGGCTGATAAAAAGCTCTTTTTTCAGTGCAAATCATTATTAAAATCCTTTAACTAAATATGGTAAGAAAAAAAATATATTCAGTATAGACATGGATATAATGACATGCAAAATTGATCTCTAAAAATAGTGGAGGAAAAAAGCTCTTCAACATAAACATGTCACTAATATGTCAATTAGACAGTTCATGAGATATTCGTAACAGAATATGACAAGTTGCAATATGGTTTAAAGTATAGACAGGGAGGTGAGTACGTGAAAAGTAAATTCTGATTTCCAGTTTTTCATCTGGAGGAAGAACAAACACATAGTCTGTGAAAAAATAAGAAACAATATGCATGCAAAATTTAGATACTTTTAAATTATTTTAATTACTAGCCAACAAATGTTGCCTACAGCTAACAGAGTGAAAATGATTAGAGAGAAGACTTTGATTTTTCAATAAGCACCTCTCTAATGAAGGAAAAACCTGATAACACCCTGTTGTTTGTATTACAGTACTATGTACAGTCTGTGTCTCATTTTATTCTCTCTTTTATGCTATAAACTATTCAAATACAGGTAGAAAAACGGTGTCTTCTCCAAAGAGCTGCAAACTAGTTCATACAAAGGAACAAACAAGACTAACGTACAGGAAGGAATAAGGAACAGCTGAAAGAGAGTAAAGGAATAAGAAGAATCTGCTTTTCTTTGCTCCATATGTCTGCAGTAGAGCCGGAAGGAGAAAAGTATTTTGATTTCTCAGGGAACCTTGGTGTTCCAATAGTTTGAAATTGTCTGTGAAAAAAGACCAGAGCCTGAGTTGTTGGATATTTGAATGTTGGCCATGGCTCTAGCCATGACCCTGGTATCTCTGAGCTCTCCAATCACCATGACACTGTGCTATGCCTGGTAGCCTGCCCTGGACCGCAGGCATAATAATCCCAAGGGTCCTTAATCTTCAGGCACTTTGCCTAGCAAGATTTGTTGAAGCTGTGGGAGCTGGAAGCCCTGGTCCTCAGGAGACTACCAGCTGGGCTTCTCAAAAGCTGGGGCTGGCATAAATCCAGTGGAAGCTTGCCTGTTTTCCAAAGGAATTTAATTGAATACTTGTTTGTATGAAGTGTTTCTGTTCAGTAAATTGAGACATTCTAAAAAAAAAGAAATTATCAAACTGGTTTGGGTTTGGTTTTTTTTTTCCACCACATGTAGGAAGCAAGTACCTGGCTTTTATTTTGACATATTTAAACATAAATACATGTGCATGTGATTTATGAGTTAGAAAGGTAAGGAGACACAACTGGTTATTTTCCTGCCTCTTCTTTATTTTGTATTCTGTAATATTTTTGTATGTATTTATATTGCATCAGTGCTTAGGAATCCAAAATTTTATTGTGCTCATCGGTATCAAAACAAAGAAGAAAAAAGCCTAAATACTTTTTTGAGATTCTTGTGGTTAGAAGTGAGTTGGAGGAGAGCTCTGAGGAAGGACAGTGTAAGTTCTCCACACCGTAGTTCAAGGGGATGCAGCTTTTCATCAAAGAGCATGTGTGATTGAAGGACAGCATGGAGCCTGGGAGTGTTACGGCAGTGCAGGATGTGGGCTGGAGATACAGGGCAGCAGGATTTCAGTGGAGTGTTGAAGTCAGGAAGCTATATTGCTGTATATAGGGGTCAGACTGATTTGAGTTGAGGTGATTTTAGCAAGTAATGTGCAAGCACTTGAGATCTGATCTGTTGTTGAGAGCTCACTGAAAAGTTACAGTTTGGGTCTTTAGGAGGTTCTGAGCAATAAAATCCTAGGCATATTACATTGTCTCTCAAAACTGTTGGCATTGACATTTCCATTTCCTGGCTTTTGAGTGCTTTACTTTGAAACCTTGACCCTTTTTTTTTTTTTTTTTTAAATAAATACTCTGCATAGTTAGACATTTTCAATTCTTTGGTTATAGTTCAGCAAAAATTTAAAAAATGAAAATTGTGAAAATGAACGCTTCCCCGCCTTTCCTGTTTGTGAACCATCTTGCTGCATTTATTATTTTGCACTGTGTTCTAGGAGGCTGCAGAGGTTTCCAGAGCATTTCAGTTGGAGATTTGGACATTAATATGCTCACAGTAAAACTGAGCCTAGGGATATCCAACCCTAATCTCTGCCAATCTCTTGGAACAGCTTATTTTCACTTTACTTTTGCAGTACTCCCTCTCTTAATGCCTCTTCCTTGCCTGCCTGCAGCCACTTCATCAGAATGCCTGCAGAATGGGAGAGGCGGGTGTTTTTGATGTTGATAGATCTACAATCCAAAGGAAAGACACCCGTTGTTTAGCTGCCTCTTGTACATAAGGATGTTGCACCCGAGGCTCTGAGCAATCTGATCTAGTTGAGGATGCCCCTGCTTACTGCAGGTTGGTTGGACTAGATGACCTTTGAAGGTCGCTTACAACTTGGGGCATTCGATCATTCTATGATTCAGCTGAAGAAGATGGACGAGGCATGGGGCATTAGGATCTGAAGTTGGTTTGTGCTGCTTGCTTTTAAATTGATAGGGAGCTATTCACTGTGTTGCTTTTTTTCTGAGATTAAATCTGAGATTCTCATAACTAAGCAGACTGTGAAGAAAATGCCCTTCTTCATCAAGATCAGTAATTATACATTGTTTTAACCATAGTGCTCTACAATAACTACTACAGTTTTCTACTGGGTATTTTGAAGACATACAGTCCATGTATGCCAATATATCTGCATGAGGGACTGTCATGATTTAGAGCCAATCTTTGGCAGGAACAATAGAACAGCCTCACAAACAGGTGGTTCTCATCACTGGATGCATAATGCTCTGTGTGTGCATTGAGCCTTTTGCCTTACGCCCTGCTCCTGCAGAGAATGCCATTCTCTCTGGGCATAGATGTGGATGCCTTTGCAGGAGCAGGTAACTAAGTACTTCCTCCACTGAGACATCCCACTTGGTACCTGTGCAAATATCTCTAGGCAATCAGGTAAACTAAGAGCACATAACCTTCCATTACTAACGACAGCATTGTTGGTTTGTGTACAGAAGAAAGGAAAATATATTTGGAGTGAAAGTGAATGCTGTGTTCTTCATTCATGTGTGACCAAATTCTAATCTCATTCAGTCTGCCGTAAATCCGAAATAACCGACTGAAGTCAGTGCAGTTCCTGGGGATTTGTGCTACTGTAAATGAGAACAGAACGGAGAATTTTTTCTCCCCCTCTCTCATAGTAGTGAGAATAAAAGCTGGAATGTCAGCCTGGCTATACTTCTTTGCTTTGTTCGTGTTGTCATAAAATGGACATTATTTAAAACTTCTTTCTTTTATTTTTTTAATATTTGGAATATACCAGAAGCGGAGCCTTGATGGTTTCTTATTTTACAGGAATATAAACATTCAAAGTCATTTTTCTTTTACACATGAGTTAGGAAGCATAATTTACTTGAAAGGCCCCTATTATATACTCAGTACTGTGTTTGTTTATCTAATTGAATAGAAGAGCATTTACTGCAGTTTCAAAGTTAAGCCAATAAACATTTGTCTTTGTGTTGCGGCAGCGATGTTTGACAATTGGATTGGGCAACACCCATTTTAACTTGGGTTTATTTTATAGTATTGATGAAGCAAAATTCCCAAGTATATTTTCACTCCCTTGCCCGCACCGTTGCCACAATTTGGGTATTTGGCAAAAGATGGTGAAAGCCTTTCTTAAAAGTTGCTGTGTTACTTACATCATCCTTGTTGCTGACACCACTGGGTCACTTCTCAGCCTTACATTTTGCTTCACCTATGCCTGGCTACATTCTGTGTGTGTAACAAGGCGTAGAGAAATGAGCCCTAGGAGTTTAAATGGACTTACATGTATAATTACTCTTCAAATCAAGAGAAAAAGCAACAGAAAACAAATGTAACCTTTTTCTTTTATACACAGTGCTCACACCAAAACATCATGCCAGTCACTCTACTTCAAATCCAGGAAGACAGTGTTTATAGGAGTGCTTAAAAAACCTTTCTTTTCACTGTCAGTTAGATGATGCTGTTGGCAATCTTAATAATAAAAATATTTAAGATTGCTACTTTTTTTTTTTTTTTTTTTACTCTATAAGTGACATTCTGGATTTTGCTGCCTGTATCAAATAGCTCCTGGAGCATCTCTCCTAATCAGTTCCTTTTGGGAGCAGGATCATAGTGCTTGTTCTGAAGCTGTGCCAGTGCCTGCAGTGCATGAAGACTACAGATGAGAGCTTTGTTACAGAAGCATGAGATCAATTCACCATTCCGGGCCATGTAGTAAGTGCATTCCTGACTGAATGTTACATCGTTTTTATTTTCCTGGGACAGCATTGCACTTTGTCTCCTCGCTGAAAGAGCTATGTTCATTAGATACAGGAAGTCCTGCTAAACATCCATAACGTTACATTAACAGCTGCTGGTAGGTCTTTGAATGCCCAAAGATCAGGGGAGAGTTTGCAAGAGATTTGGTGCTTCTTTGCTATGATTGTTTTCTTCGGCATGCTTCAGAATCTAAACTTCTGTAAAAAAAAAAGGGCAGTTAATCCGTAAGGTTGCGAGGAGAACTTTTAAAACATGCACCAGATGGAAATCAATGCAGTAGTGTCTGCAAGCAGACAGATTTGCTGAGAAGCAGTCTGAAGGCTGATACTATTTGGATTAAAGGGAAAAGAGCTGCAAAGCAGTCGTACAACTTAGATATCATCAGTCCAGTACAGGGAATCTGCAAGCCTGCAGTGAGCCCTGTCTTGTTCTACATTGTTGATAGGTTTGGTTTTGCTGGTGGCTCAAGAGAAACCCAATTGTCTCTCCTGTTGATTTGTGCTCCCTCAGTTTTGTATAGACAACCTCCATTACTTCTTTGTCAGCGCACACAGACTTGGTATCAGAGCTGACCAGAAAAGAAGATCTCCAATCTATAGAAAATAAGTTTATATTTCTCCGCTTGTTTGCTGCACTTCCCAAGCAGAGACAGCAGACTGCTAAATGGAAATTATTTTAAAAGCTTTAGCTGGAAAAAAAACATTTTATCACAAGAAAATAAAAAAGAGAGAAGAGCATGATGAGTAAATGATGAAATGTTTGATTTGAACTGTCTTTAGCTAATAGAAACTCTTGTGTTGGAGCTGAGCTTAGTGAGTGCTGTATGTATAGTGACGTCTCCAGGAATCTGTCCTTCTGGGTGTCAGTGGGTTACTCCTTTGCACCAGCTCGGGATCTCTGACACCTCTCTGTGGGTGAGAGGTAGCAGGATTTCTACAGATTTAGTCTTCAGAATAATCCATTGTTCATGTCACCAGGAGCGCTGCATGCCCAGCTCCAATCCACTTTATGGGACAAAATCTCTACTGAAATATTGTTGCTGGGTTTGGTAGAGGACAATTAATCCTACATCCTCCTGGATGTCACCTCTGAGATGGTAAAAAAAATCCCAAGGTGGTTTACAGTGTTTGGAAGGAAAAGTACGTATTAAATTACATCTTGTACCTTTGAATCCAGATGAATTCCCAATGTCAGCAGTGAACAAGTGATGTGGTTTCAGGGAATTGGGTATTCTGTGGGCCACAGAGGTGGTGCTGGCCAAAAGCACGGTAAAGCACATTCACTCCTGGTCCCTCTAACACAGGAAAATGCCTGTGACTATAACAACCAACTGAGAGCTCTGCCAAATGAACAGCACAGAGCTGGTAGCAACTGGTGGCTAAAATAAGTATCTGGTATCAGTGTGGACAGTCCCCATGGAGGAGAACTGCTCTAAGAGATAGTGAAGGTAAAACAGGGGGATAAGCAAAGGAATGCCCATCTGCTGGGTGTAGATGTTTGCATGCAGCACCTTTCAATACGCCTAGGTGCCTGGAAGCTCTAGGTTGTTACATTCCTAATAATGCACATGCAAGACCATACATGGTACCATTTGCTTTAATAGAATAATTAGTGGACCAGTAAAATAAACAAGGCTTTTATGCAAATGAAGACTGATCCATTCATGGATGCCTCTGGGACAAAGATTGAATCCTACGTTTGTGACCAGTCAATGCTCCCCTCAAGGTGTACGATGTCCAGTATATGTTTTGCCAGATATTACCGCAAGCCTTAAACCAGACCATTTTTGTACATTAACTACATTGCACATGTAGCCTGGGTCTCGAAAGCAGCTCCATGCTGCCAGTCACACCTGCTGTATTCTCTAGTGCAGGCAGGCAGAAGAAGTCCCAGTTTCTACTCAAAAAGTAAATTTCAGTATGTTTATGTACCCTGCTTTTGCCTATTTCACCCCTGCAGGGAGATGCTCTATGGCATTGCAATAGCAAGAATTAGCTGTAGGAAGCTATAGTGGGGCAAGTTTAAATGAGAAATAAGATGTGTATTTCTAACAGTGGGGATCATTAACCACTGGAGCGCAAGTTCCAAGGGAAACCAACTCATGGTGGCTGATAGTTAATGTGATTTTTTTTGGTAGTTTATAGACAAGTTGACAGATTCCACCAAGTTTCATCTATGAAAGGGCTGTGTGACACAAAGCAAGTAGTGATTTGTCTGTGGACAAGTACATGGCAGAAAACACATTGTTTCCAGTCCTCCACTGCCTCCTGTCTCCTCTTCCCTGGTGTTCCTCCTGTGTTCCCAGCAGAGATGCTCAAGAGGACAGGCTGCAGTGCTGGCATCTTTTGTTTCTGCAGCTCAGTGACAACAGGGTTGGTCCCTTGGTATACAAGGTGATGTAGGGGAAAAAGGACTTAAGTTTCATGTTTCTGCCTCTTCGCCTTTTTTCCTCACCTTTTCCTCCCTTGATTTTGGGGAGTTAAGTGCTGCTGGGAGAAAGGAGCAGGAGAGCTGGAGTATATGGAGATGAATCCTAGAACAGGAGTCTTCAGGCTGTTATTTCTACCTGGTCACAGATAACAAAGTAAGTCTCTGCAGTTATCAGATGCTACATCCAGACAAGGCAAGATGCTTGAAGCCCTCAAGTATTGTTAGTATCTGATGTCAGCCAACAACTTAAAAAAAGTAGCACTCAAGCCCCAAAGTCATGGAGATTGGACATGATGTGGTGAGGATTCAAAATAAATAAGCATTTCAGTTTCCCTGCACTATAAGTCTTCAAGGCTTTTGTGTTTTTCTGCAGAAACTTGTAGGCTTGAAATTAATTATTTAGGTGATTGTGATTTCTTGCCTTTGTATATTTAGACGACCAGTACTGTAGGATAAAGAAACGTGTCAGAAGACTTGCATGGATATCCTTAAATCTGGCAAGACTTGATGCTATCATACCAGAGAATGGGACTGTTGTGAGACTGAAACAGAGTCCTGGTTTGATTTGAAGAAATAATTTTCACAAGCACCCACATGTGTTTAATAAAACTAGATTTCCACCTTTCCAACAGCCTTTTTAGGCATAGCAGCATATTTTGCAGTTCCCACTCAAGCCAAACTGTATGTGATAGTAATAGCAATTCTGTTGAAGCAGTGAGAGTCAAATCAAACACCATCACAATTGATCTCATGCTTCTCAGCTAGGAAACTGAGCAGGAAAGTGTTAAATCTCCTCCAGCAATGCTGTAATGGGGGACCTGCAGTCATCTTTATCTCCTAAGTCACTTGCAAACTGAGTATAAAGAAGTAGATTCTCCAAATTAGGTCATCTGTTTGATTCATTCTGAAATATTTTTATTAAAATGAAAAGTGTTGTCTGTTTCTTCTCCCAGACAGAAAACAAACATTGGCATCTAGAGTGGTGGAAGACAAATACTTGGTGCTGGGCAACTTGATTAAAGTGTATTCCTTGTAATGAGTGGTGCCTCCCTTATCCTGCCATTGTGTTCTGACAGGAGAAAATAAAAAAAAAAAAAAGAAGGGCCTGCCCTTTCCCATTGTGCAGTCACATTTTCCAAGTTCTGCAAAAATGGGTTTTATAAAAAGCTCTAAGAAAAAAAAAAAAAAAAAAAAGATTAACTTTGTCTTTTAGTAAACCACTGAAGCAACTCTTGATCGAAAGTAATCTTTGGCGTTTTATATATAGGAAAACTGTTGAAGTTAGTGCTCTGTCAAACGTACCACTGAAGGAGGATAATATTGATAAAAAAGGTCATGAGATAAATGTTATCTGAGCTTTGCTTAAAGGTTTGTTACTAGAATTGAAGCTGAATTTTACTTAAAACACCGTGAAAGGTGATAGAGGAAGTGATCTGCAGCAGAAGACAGTACATTTGTACGGTTATGTTTTTATCACTGCCATCACCAACACCAACATCTGCATTTATCTACTAGCATACATTAAGCCATCAATGCACTAAAATATTAAGAGACATTATTAGCTGTAATAGCCCAATTCAGTCAGCTTTAATGGGAGATTCACAGAGTCTCTGCATCATGTTTGCATTACCCGGAGACGGTTGCTTGTGGGCATTCACCTGTGTGCCGACTGGCAGGAAAAATGAAAATTGTGCATTGTGTGCTTACATTTTGGAAACAGTAAAAAGATGCTGTAGTCAGTAGACAGATGCAGGTATCCTCAAAAAAAACCTTAAAAAAATCAACAAAGAAAACCTGAGTCTTAGGCTAAGCCATGTCCTCAGCTCTGTTTTGTGGCACTTTTGTTTGTTTTAAAGACTCAGCTTGGATTTTCCTCAGTCTTTATATGCTGAGTGTTACTGTACTGGTTCCACCACCACCAGACTTGGTAAACAAGGATGTGCCCAGGAAAAAACAGACATGGTTAAAAAGATCCCTGTCGCCAGCCAAAGTCTGGTTAGGTTAGTGTGGGCTTCTAGCAACCAAAATAAAACAGTTGTGCAGGGCCAAGAATTTCAAGATAGAGAGGGCTGGAGGAATTCTAAATATGCTACAGAAGTGGAAGCAACAGGACTTGGCAAAATCCTTGATCTAGTTAGAGAAACAATGTGTCTCTCTAGCCAAACAACAGGGTGGTGTCGAAAGAGAGAGTGAGATGGCAAAACCCTTGGGCAGAGGCAACAGAGGATATCCAGGAAGGGATGTTTGAGACCTGGGTCTGGATGGAGATTAAAAGTTAGCTCTAATGAAATACCCATTCGCTCAGATTTTTGGTTCAGTGTAAATATAAATTCCCGACCTAACATTCTTCATTAGTATGATCAAGGGACCTGTACTGACCACATAATCCTGAGACATCCAACAACAACATCCAGCATTCCTGTGATACACATAGATAAATATGTATATCTCCATCCATACTTACATATATGTAAATGTTAAATGAAATGGCTTTGACGTAATAGTTTAAGTAACAGAGGCAAATATTTCATACGAGAATAGTATTAAACAGTTACAGTGAAGAATCTAATTTCCTTGTGCTTAACTTCAGTGCTATATTGGCACATTTGGTTTTGGGCTTTCTTCTTTTCCTCCCTTATTTTAAGGATGATTGCATTCCCTGTAGCTGCTTCACTAACAGGAAGAAATTTATCTGTGGAACCTGCATCAGTGAAGCTTAACATATAAATGCTTGTGCCTGTTTGGCAAAAGAATTAGCAAAGTGGTGTGGATATTTTTATAGTCACCAATTACACGCTAATGTGTATTGATTGAGAGGAAAGCAGTACACATACCAGTTTCTCAGCACAAAAGAAAGATGCAGTCAGCCAATATGGCATTTTTGCTGTATGATTTTTTGTTGTTGTTTTAGCACCATGTTCAATATAAAAGGCAGGTACTTTCAGTTAATTAAAATTACACACTTTATCCAGCAACACATCAATAGATAGGCGTGTAAAAGGTAGCGATTTTATCTCACTCAAAGAGAACATGGGTTCGGTTGAATCTTACTCTTTGAATTTGTGTTTGTGGCTTATTACCATTGTAATCAACAAAATATAAATCTCCTTCTAAGTGCTAGCTTGAACCTGACAGCTCTGAGGGAGCATTTTACAGCAGGACCCCTCCATCTGAGCACTTGGACTGCTCAGGGTCTTTTTAATTCTTGCATTGGAGCTGTCAGAGTTCACAGATTTAGCATTGGGGTGAGTCAGCAAGATATAACCCCACTTTGCTCTTCTGGCATCTGGCATCCAGAGCCTGGGTTGCCATAGCAGGAAAGATGCACACGTCCCTGCAGGGCCTGGAGCCCGACAAAGGGCGGAGCCACGGCTCGTGCCAAAATATGCAAAGAATTGAAATAAAGATTCTCCTAACCCTATACAACATGCATTTTCAAAAAAATGCCTAGATCTCTCATCAAAGTAAAACGTAATTAGGGATATTATTGCATGCCTTCTTAATTGGAACAGCTTGTGACAGAGAAGTATTTGGGAGGGTTTCAACCGCACAACAAAGCGCAAGCGCTGTGTGTGCTCTGCTCTCCCAGAAAATCCATGTGCGTGTGGAGCAGCTGAGTGGCAAGGGACAGTGGGACTGCCCGGGTGCCCAAAGTGAGGCACATGCAGGAAAGTTAGCTCAGAGTTTATGCTGTAGTCACAGTAAGATCTGGACTGCTAAATGAGGCTTTGACACTTCCCTGTGAGCAGCAGTGAACACGTTATCAAGTCTTACCAAACCTCTGCCTCCTCCCTCCTGATTCAGTATAATTGTAAGTGAAATCTTTTCTCCAGAAGCATAAAGAAGTGATAAAATTTTTGTCTTCTCTTGCAGTTATTCCTCCAAACTCAAAGACAGCTTGACAACAAAAGAATGAGCAAGTGTGCAGTCAGTCCAGAAAACTTTGTTCCCATGATACCCAGGCACGTGAGTGAGACACTAGCAAATGGATGGGAGGAATTCCCATAGACAGGGTGGTAGAGAAAGACCAGCAACATAGACAGGATTCAGGCACAATGAGGGAGGGATTGACACCAGGGGGGTAAGAAATGCCTTCATCCTTCTGGGGCAATGATGACTCTGCACTGCTGTGGCCAGAGGAATAATACCCCAGGGGACTGCTCACCCAGACAGTCTGGCTATAGGCCAGGTACTAATTTCTCTGGAGTCCTATGTGGGAGCAGGGAAAGTGAAGAAAATGTTAGAAATTAAAATAAGATGATGTTAATGATGTGTGCCACAAAGTTTCTTCTTAGGAAATATACTGCTCATGCACCCTGGAGTAAATGTAGAAACAAGTTTGTTATATTTTATTTGTACTAAGTTTCATATGATTAATACAATATTCTTTTCTTCTTTAATACATTTCTTGGTGGAACAGGACTGTAACTGGAAAGATTTATTTTAATGCAGTGCATTGAGAAGAGATGTTGCTTGGCATTCAATAGTTAAGTTATGAAGTATTGGACACTGGAGTAATAAAAACCTAGATGCTTTGATCTTGTCGTTAAAAAATGATTAAAGTATAGAATTGCATGTGCCGACATTAGACCTCCACCCACAGAGAGATTTAAAGCTGTTGGGGGAAAAAGGAAAGTTGAAAGACAGCTTAAATATAATAATTCAGAAATTGAGCTGCTTTGTTATTTCAAAGATGGTCACAGTAATAGGCATTTTTTATACTAGACCTAAGAAATTTATCCCAACACATTTCCTCTTGCATGCAACCAAAAAGCTGAAAATTGCAAAGAGGTAGCATGTCAGAGAGCTGCATTTCCTTATTTTCTGTTGAACTGAACTCATTGAATTTACAGCCTTGAGGATTCCCCTCTTCCCCTCTTGGTACCTCCACACTGCTCTGGGTGACCCCTGCCCTCCCTTCTCCTCATGTGCTGCAAATAGAAAAAAACAGAGTATTTGGTAATATAGTTTGCAGGGATGAAAAGCTTTTTTCTTTTAATTGTATGCATATTGTCACCTCCCAGGCACACAAAATTACCTTGTGGAATTGAAATTATGAACTTATTACTGGTTTATCTAATTGCTAAAGAATACAGAGACTTGTTGAGTTGGGTTTCTGGCCCCTGCCATGTAAACTGCTCCAGTGAAGGCACACCCTTACACCCACACACAATCCTGATTTTCGTCAGTAGGAAGCCTCTGGTTTTTCATAATCATTTTTGTAGTCAGTATAGAGGACTTAAGAATATGTATTAGCTGATGCTTGCAGGATTGCATCTGCCCAGCCAAGCCTCTGAATTCTTTTGTAGCGGTGGCTTTGCTACTCTAAAGTCAATATTTGATCTTGCAGTGTTCTTGATTATATTAAATATTTTTGATTCTCTGTCCAATTACAGATCTTTAGCATTTTGTCAAATGTTCTTCAATAAAAGGAAAGATTGTTACGATTAAAAAACACAGTTCACTGGAAATTACCCTGGAGATCAGACAGAACATTAGATCAAGGACAGTGAATTGCATTTCACTAGTGCTGCAGTCATTACCGTAGACAGGATGATCTTGATCAGAATGTGCAGTTTGACTGATGTTAATGTTGCTGCTCTTTGAGAATTAAGACCTAGGAAGCACACTGTGTTGTCTCTGAGACATGAGATATACTAGGAGAAGAAAACTTTAAGACTCAGTTTTCTGTGTCAGCTTTTATTTACGCAGGATCAAAATTGTTGCATTTGAATTGACTGCCCTGTTGGCACTGTCCTGCTGTTCTTCTGCTGCGTTCTGTACCAGATGTTTATTGCTGAAGCACACACTTCAGAAAACTTTGTTCTTAGGGATCAGTAGGATTTTTGTAAGTCACTGTTTTGATACACACTGCCCTTTTCAATATCAAAATTGAAATGCTCTGAGTCTGGCTGCTAGGGTGGACAGAAGCTTGTTTTGTCCTTCCTTTCAACCAATAGGGATCCACTTGCCATTTGAAGTGGTCCCAGACTTCTTCAGGACAAGCTCTTGAGACCTAGTGTTGTCTTCTGGGAAATCCACTCTCATCTTCTGCATGTGGACAAAGGAACCTTCCAACCGTGCAGAGTTTCCCCCACATTGTTTCCTGGAAGGATCATTTTTATCCTGGTCACCTGCAAAGCACACCTGAGATCCACAGCAGGAAGCCACTTCAGATGAGAACAATAGTGGTAAACTCTCATATTCTTCTGTATGAAGGTTTCCTGGACAGGTTCAAATTTTCATTTCTCTGTGAGGTAGAATGTGCTCCCAGAGACTACAACCTGGTATGATGGGACAGAGTTTGCCTCTTGGAAGTGCAGGTGCATTCTCCAACATCTCAGCCACTTTGGGGCGTTAGTCCTTAGGGGCCTTGAGGGACTGGTTTAGGATATCACTTGACCTTAAGTTAGTCTTAATAATTGGAAGTAGAAGCATAAAAGCATGATGTAATAGGTGATGTATAATACATGGATTAGGTTTAAATGGGAAAAGAAGAGACAGTTCCACAGAAGAGCATGGCAAAGGAGATCTCCATGTCTTGGCCAGCTTCACCTTCACTGACAAACATTAGCTGGCTATAAGGATATGTCTGTTGGGAAATGGGCACTCTCAGATAGAGCTGTAAAAGAGAGGTGGCCAGTCAGGTTCATGGAGAACAGGGCATCGCACGCCTTTGGGTTTATGGTTTATTTCAGAGAGCTGAGGTTTCACTCGGGGTTTTACCACAGCATGATGGAAATGGACTTGTTATAAATGGTCAAATCCTCTATATCAAATGGAAAAAAATAACACTTTCAAGTTAAAATAGTAAAGAACATCTTGAAATGTACCTATAGAAATAAGCCCTCTAGCTAATAGTAATTGCCTGTTGGGCTGCCTGACATCAGATGGTTGTACTAGTAACATGAGAATGGTATCTGACAGGCTGGGAAAAACACATGGCAGGAGATGGGAATATTGATTTGTAGGCAAAATTTGGAAGGAGGGGGAGGGAGAGAACCGCCAAGAATGTGCTTCACTTTTTAAGAAAGTGACATTTCCTACCACCAAAACAAAAACCTGAGAAAGAAAGCACATTCCAAAATGATATCATCACATTCCTACTATACGGACAAACATGCGGCACTGTAGCTGCTGTTTCCTGCATTTGTGATTTCCCTCAAAGAGTGTTTCAGAGAGAGATGTTTTCAAATAGGAAGAGACATTCAACTTCAATGTCCTTAGGAGCCTCATGGCATAGTCAGACTGAGGCCAAGAGTGGCTTCAACAACAATGTCTGGGTTGGACAATAAACCAGCTTGGAAATTTGTGATGTAGGTAGAAGGTAGGCTTTCCTCTCTTCACTTTATAGAGAATATCCGTAATTTCTGAGCGCTACTATGATTTCTGTTGGATTCTTTAGGCTAAGAAATAGACACAACATGAAATTTTATTTGTATTGTACTGAAACAGAATCTGCAAAATGTCTTGGTTACCAGGTTTTCGAGCAGACAGGAGGTCTGTCAGGCTTAAGAGGATCTGTGTTAAGGTGACTCACTGAGTGTAGCAAACCACTGCAATACCTGACCATGGATGTGGTGATTCTCCATCATCAGCAGACTGGAACAAGCCATAGTTTCTAAACCACCAACCATGAATTGAGACCACAGTGTTGTACAGGAGCTTCTTCATTAATTTCTCTGCCCTGGGTCACGCTAAAGGTCAGACTCTCAGATCACAAGATCTTGACAGCCTCCCTGTCCTTAAAACCTGTAGACTATAGCTCTGTGAATTGCAGTCATTGTCTGGCTCTATTCTTTTGCTAGACTAGGCATTCAGGGGCTGCCACAGCCAGAGATCAGCATGGGGCTTTGCCTGTGCTGTGGCATTTAAGATAGGGAGAGATGGACCAGAGGACAGATTCAGGTTCATGTGGAAGTAGTTTACAGGCCAGCAAATGTATCTTACAATAGCAATGCTGGCAGAGTCTCACTGTGACGGCAAGGCAGGCAGGTGACTTGCTGTTTTTCTCTCTCTGCTGAATTCCATTCTGGTATAACTCTGTGGTTTTCCACAAAGTCGTCCCTGCTGTGACTGAAGAGAGAAGAAATTCAGACCTGATAAACTAAGAAAAGCCCAAGTTTACTATGCTTTTTCAGAGTACAAGCTGCAAAAACATGGGTCTATGTATCTTACTGACAAAGTGTGTTATTCTGAATTCTGCTATGAATAGCAGAGAGTGTTATTCAGAAACCCCAAATTTTAACATCAACTAAGTGATGAACTCCCAGGAGATTTCTTTAATTATTTCCCCATATTCCTACCTTTTCTCATTAGCATCCTAAAATCAGCATTCAGGCACTGCCACGAACCTCTTGTGTAATTTCTGACAACCTAATTCTTTCCTTTCCATTTCTCTCATCTTTGCCATCCTACATCTCTCACTAATTTCAAATGCAAGTCTGGAGGAGCAGGATCTGCCTCTGTAAGTACGAAGAGGTCTTGTTCTTAGTCAGGGTTGCAGTGCAAACAATAATATGAAATAATATTTATTAAAATAGGCAAGTAGCTTGATCCTCATACCAAAGAGATCTCTTTTGCAGCAGTGATGCCAATTTATGGTATCTTTACTCACACCAAGGTCATTGTAAAATCTCACTTGGCTTCAAGAGAACTTTTTGGTACCACAACAGAAACCTAGTGGTGGAGCAGAGAGTTGCCATGACAAACCTTTTTCCCTCATAGCACTTCCCAAACCATTCCCCTGCTGATTGCAATTTAACTCCAAATCCTATTCTGCTTTAATACAGTGTGTGATCCTCCTCCATGCTTCTGCACCCAAACTGACAGCTGTTTCAGCTGTCCTTGAAGCACTGAGGGAAATGTATGACTGGCGGGTAACTCTTTCTCTTCTCAAAGCAAGTGAGAAGGTTATAGGGCAGTTGCATGTTTCCTTTGTTATCCTTTTGTTTGAAGAAATAGGAGTTGCACCTGACTAAGTCTGCAGAGCCATTCAATTAAACAAAGACATTTTATTTTAGCAACTGTTTGATGAAGAGGAAACCAATAGACAATCTTCTCTTCCTCTGGGCAAGAAAAGCATTGACAAATGCTATATTTAGTTGTGAACTATGCCACCTGCAAAAGGATTTCATCCAGTTTATCAGGAAATCAATCTCCCTTCATTTCTAACAACATGAACTTCAGGGAATGTGAGTGGCTCACACTGCACTGGAAATCTGTGTTCCTAAATGCGTTTGTGTTTAAAAAAACCCAAAACCCAACCAAAAAAAAAAAAAAAAAACCATCTGGGAAAAAAGGCCAACATTTTTAGGCATGCAGTTCTTCTATCTATATGGTAATTTGGGACACACTTGCTGACATAGGAAGGCAAAGTAGATTTTTACTCTTGCTCCTCGCAGTGCTGAGATAGCCTGGGGTCAGCAGAGGCTGAATTGGACTAGATGTGGGACGGTGCACGAGGAATGGTGTTTTCGGTGGAGCTCCATCTCCAGGACTAAGTATTGGCCTCTGTTATGCCAGAAAGCCTTCCTTAGCTGCAGGACTTTGATGTATTTATTGCTGATGATGATTCATAAGACACTTGAGAAGACATATCCTTATATCCCAAAACAAGTTTCCAAGGCTGAGTGGTATAGCTGTAAACTGTGCTAATTAAAGGTAATTTTTTGTATGTGACAGGAAAAGGCTGATAACATCAAACCCTAATGGAGAGAGATGGGAGAATTTCCCTGAGCTACGTGCTTTGCTGCTGAGAAAGCAGAGCTTGGCAGATGGAGGAAGATGGAGCTGATTTCCAATTTAGCCTTCTATTAATGTTTTATGATTTTAAATTTAGCAGAGTAGTTCCTTTTTCTATGATCTTTGCAGGACTCCTATTTCCTTTCTGTCGACTGCTAAAAGGAACTCTGTAAAAAATATCTACATATACACCTATCAGAAGTCTCTCCTCTCCAAAAGAACGAGAGTCCTAGTACAAATTCCACAGCAATTGCCCTTCCTACCAAATGAGGCTCAACATCCTCACTCTGTCAAAACTTCCTCTGAATGCTGTGGCTTAGATCCAGGTTTAGCTGGGTCCAGCTTTTCAGGTACAGATGGGTAAGACAGAGCAGAGGATACAAGTTGTTCTTCCTCTCTTAGCTGGCTGAGAAAGGACAAGAGCTGCTGTGTGAGTCCTTTCCTCCCTGCTCTGCGTGGGCTCAAGTGATAGGCTGTAAGATTTTATCCTGTGCATTCTTATGGTACATGGGGAGTGCTCTGGCACTAGGCCATTGAGGCACATTGACAGCATCCCAGGATATCTCTTTAGAGAAATGCAGGAAAGCAAAATACATATCCACCCACTCTGGGCACTAGGGACCATCTGAGAGATGGATGCTGATTCATTCTGCCCATAAAAGGTACGCAGAGTACACAGCATGAATTGCCTTCTGCCTTTCTTTACACTGATTATAGTTTAAAATATATCATCTATAGAGCTGGGTTCAACTCAGGAACCATGGATTTAGGCAGATCAAGTTGGGCAAAAAGCATTCAGCTCGAAGGACCAATATGGGAGACAACAGGTGATTCCTCTTGGGGCATATTTCACCCAACGTTCGATATAGTGTCAGTGTCTCAGGCTTAATCCCTGGGAGGATCCCCACTGCTTTCATACTGCCTAGATGGGTTGAGGGGCCACTGGGTGAAGAGTTTGTACATGCTTACAATTTAATTGGAGTTTTGGTTACTCTGACCTGAATCTAGAGCAGCTCTACCAAAGTCCACAGCAGTTTCTCTCTGTTATGCTGCTGACACTTGGAACCAGCGAATGAAACACTGTGGATTTGGGAGCTTCAAGTAGCAGTTCCAGAAATGATGAGGACCAGCGGGGCAGTGTGTCAGCTGAAAGCAAGCAGAAGGAAACCCAAAATATAAGTATGACTCTGTAACAAATCAATAAGAAAAGCAGAATGGGAGGGAATTCTGCCCAGCAGGGTCTCCCTGGCAGGAAAGGAATCTTTATTTGGAGAAACGCGCTTTCATTGTGTCGATTGCAGCACTTTTTCTTATCTTATGCTGTTACACAAAGAGAAAAGAGAGGTCTGCAAGAAAGCCGAATATGCTGGTGCTAATTTAGGTGTGACTGGGTGTAAAAACACAATCATTTCAGAACTGGGCTGAAGTACTGCAGGCGATTTAGCGCTGCATATCTCAGGGCCTCAGTCTGCCTGGGCCGGCTTCCTGCCACTATCCGCCATTATGTATCAGCAGGAAATTACACTTTTATGAGTGATTTACCTTTAAACAAACACTACTACACAAACAATATGGTATTGAATTTAGTGGTTTGCCTTTTAAGTATTGCAGTGAAAGACTGTAACAGCTGTCTAAGCTGATAACTACTACCTAGGATAAGAATATTGTTGACTGAGTTATTAGTCAATTGTTTAACTAAATCTAGCTGCATCTCTCTCTTTTAACTGTGTGACATTTACTGTTTCTTTAAACAATATGGTTCCTTGAAACACGCATAGAACTGATTCCTTAGGTGGGAATTTTATGGGTAAAGAATTGTTTCAGAGATCAGATCACACTTTTAAATTATGTTTTTGTACTTTTGTTTTTCTTTCTTTCTTCTTCTTAGCTGATTCCTGGAGGGAATAGTCTCCTAGAAATGAGTTTCCATGTGGGTTTCTAAGTTCGGTACATAAGCCACAACCACAACTTGTGGCTAAAGATGACTAAACTTCACAGCTGGATGAATCTGGCAAAGAAGGGCTGAGATGAAGTAATGAATCCACTGCACATCTACTGCTGTGACTTTTCTAAGGAAGTTTATCCTAAGATGGGAGCTCATTTTGCAAGGTGCTGAATGCCTGCAGCCCTGGAGGAGACTCTCAAGTCATTGCAAATTAGGGCACAGCATAGGCGGAGGAGGTTGACCGTACAAAATTCTTACTCTGTTTTTAAACAATTAGGACTAACTTCAAGCCCAGTTGAGATTTCCAGACATCGAGGCTCCAGAGTCTGGACTGGATCCAAGGCCCAGTGAAGTCACCTGGAGATTTTCCATTGACTTCACTATGCTTTGGACCAGGCTCTTTGAAAGGCTATTCCCATGAACTCAAATGCCTAAAGCCAAACATGGCTTCACACAATTGAAAATCACCTGCTTTGTATGTTTTCAAAGGCAGCTCCACCACTCAGCAGTAACAATGTAGAATTGAGTTGAAAGGGTGAAAATAGATGTGGATGTGGAGTGACTCTTCAAAAAGCCCATGGCAATGCTCCAGCTCTGCAGCACTGAAAATGGTAATTTTTAATGCAGACTTTTCTATGATCATTCCTGAATTAGATTTAAAAGGAAAAAACCCCCATGTCAATATTGCAGATCTCTTCTTGTTTTATGTATATGAACAATGCTTGCTGCATTCTTTGAAAAGAGAAATATCATAATGCTTCAAGGCATTCCTTTTGCTGAGTCAGTTTTACCACTATTTTAAAGAAAACTTATTGATATCAACTCTAGTGATACTCTGGAATTAATCTATACCAACAGCCCATTTTCATCAGATCTCACCTGGAGTGGTCTGCCCATTGCAGGAAGACTCAATGCCATGCTCCAGATACAAGCCATTCTCTGCAGCTTTGCATCTGGCAATGCTCTAGTTCCAGAGCTGCTCTCTTCCCTGAATTCATGTACAATTGACAAATAAAGGCAATCTCAGCTCTTCTGTCCCACCATAAGTTTTTTGAAAGCACAGTTCCCCTTCACGTAGAAGACCTCTTTGTAACAGAAACCCTGACTTTTTAGGTCAAGCTAGTATCACTGCCTTTATGTTTTTTCTTCCAAACAAGGTTAGTTTTGAAAGTTCTTTGACATTTGTGCACAAAATATGTGGGTCCTGATGTGAATGCCCAAAAGCTTAGAGCAGTGGTCCCTTCTTTTTCATATTATGTGGATGAAAAGGAAGAAAAGAAAGCTTACAGAGGCTTTATATAGCCTTGTAAGCCTCATGATCTACTTCTATTGCTTATTTCCTGCCCACATCTACGTTTTCAAAGGCTCCTTTCTTTGTTAGAGGGCTAATTATTTTAGCTAGTAGGCCAAATCATAGATGCATATTGGATTAACAATGCCCATTAACTCTCCCTCAGCAGGTGGAAGATTTGATTCTGATCTGTTTGACGCTGGTGTAAAGGAAGAGTCACATCCTGGAATCAAATAGATACACCACGGTACAAAGGAGGTTGAGATCAGAAGCAAGCTCTGTTACTGTTATGTGCAGCTCCCTGCTGACGTAGCCATCCTTGAAAGAATTATAGAGACTTGCAGGTGACTTTTCATCTCCTCATGTATATTGAGGCACAAGAGCTTTGGTCACAGGTAAAACAGATGTACTCTTTTCAAGATAGTTTCCTTTCCTTTGTTGTTGTTGTTGTTGTTTTTGTTTTGAGTCCATACCAAAGTGGGAAGAACCGCAGGTGATTATGAGTTTGAGGTTCTTAAATGCACAAAAATGGCAGCACAGTCTTGCATTCAAATAAAATGGGGCACTTCTCTGTAAAACAAGCTGTCAAAAGCACTGCCTCTTAATGCAGAGCAATAAAATAATCTTTGCAAACCATTTAATGGCCAGGATGAATGAAAGAAGCTGTGTATGCTTTACAAATGGCCTGATTACTGCCAGCTCACGTGCTTGCTTTGCAGTTGTAGTACATTAGAATTTGAAGTAGGATGTTGTTAGCAACTCTTTGCGTGGGGTGGAATTTGAATCAAAAGCTATAAATGACCTGTGACAGCAAAAATGGAAGCGCAATTGCTTTCTCACATGACCTATTTATTTTAGTGTCATTAAACTTAATCAATGATTAACCTTTTGTTTAACAGGGCTTGTCATTTCATAGCAAATCAAGTAGAAAAAATGTTGTCTACCTGAATAATTCCCTAGAAAATGTCTCTGAGGTACATTAATAGTTTGAAAGGTGAGAGGCTGGCCTAAATTTGAAGTGCAAAATCACTGAGTGCAATTGAGGGAATGAGAAACATCTGACTATCCATTTGACTTACAGAAATCCTGTTTGTGAACCCAGATTTTAGGAAGATCTGGTGTCTCCTTGTGCTAACAGGACAGCGTGCAGCTCACTAATAACACATAAGAAATAGTAATGAATGGTTTCACAGAGCCTTCATCTCATTTAAGTTGTTTTTGCATAATAACTTTGTGTTGTAAATATATACAAACAATGTGTCCTAATCCAAGATTGTCTGGATATGGTTGGTTTTTTGATCTTCATTGAGATCAAATGAGTTACGTTACTTTACACTGAATTAAGTTCTAGCTGGAATGAATTTCCTTTTGGCAACCAATTAGGATGTTTAAAGAATTTACTTTCATTTCTTGATCTCAAAAGTATTTGTGGACGGTTCACATGGACTATGTATTACTGTGCCTAACTGCTATCAGTCTGTATAATTATCTCATTTGCATATGCTAACAAGGTACATTATAGGTATAGTGTTTTCACATGCCTTTTATCCAATTAGTTCATTGTACCCACGAGTCTCATGTTCTCCCCCTCTGTTACCAAATTAATAGGAGTTGTGAATTGTAAATGGTTTCATTCATATGGTGTGTCTGTGAAGACAGACTTCACTCAGGAGAGATGTGGCTTCTGGTGTTTGCAATCTTTATTTATTCCTTACACACGCGGGGAAGATCTGTAGGGCTCACAGATAAACTGGGGAACTTGTTGTGGGAGATGCTGACCAAATTCAGAATTTTACAAAAATTTGTGTGCTAAATGAATCAAACTCCCAGAATGTCTTCCAGCCTTCATCAACCACCTTTCATCTGAGGGCACACAGAGTGATTAACCTTTGCTTGCTTTCATTCGTTTTGGTTTTGAAAGGAAAAGTTTCTCACAGTGAGCATCTCTTTCCTCTTCTTTTTTCTTACATCCAAGTAGTCTGTTGCACTTTGTGTTGTATTACTGGTTCAATCCCATTGACCTGGAATTTCTTCAGGTGATACAACCATGCTCATGTGCCTTGATGTGCAAAACCACGTCCAGCTACATTTATTTGAAAACGGGGATTTGCATGTAGATTTGCACCAGGAGGATAAGAATTTTAAGAAGTAAATTTTCTTCCTTCAATATCAGCACAAAATATGTAGGATCCTGAACAGGAGTCATGGCGACATCATGACCTTGTTAATACTATTGCAACATGATGACCAGCTACTTACCTAGGGCCTTGTTCTCAGAGGTTTGCCATACCAGCATGGCTCAGAACTTGCACATTCACATTTTCTTGTGTCCCTGCTGCAGACCAGCTAGATTTCATTTCAGACTACCCAACTTCCGTTGCAACTGCTGCTGGCCAGCAACAAACAGGACTACATTCTTCATGGTCAGTGGCGTCAGAGCAGTGTTGGGAAAGTATAAAGGAGAATAAGATCAGGCTTATTATCCCCAGTACTCTTTTGCATCTTATCCTTTTTTAAAGCGGGAATATTCCCAAGGGAAAATGCAGTGTCAGTTTTCTTTGCAAAGGGTGAATGACACTGAGGGGTTCTCAGAACTGGCTGCTCTTGTCAGTGTGTTCAAATGATCTAAAACATCAAGCAGGGGACATGTTGAATAGAAGTCATATTTTTGAAAGACCAGTATGGAGACACTTTAGGAACATCTCATTTTATTGTCACATGATAAAAACTCACTAACCTCATTAACTCAACGATAGCCTAATTAGTCAATGGTAAAATGAAGAGGCTGTAAAAACTGGGGCAACAGCAAGACAATAGTATGCAGGCAAGAGGGAAATGAGTTAAAAGAAGTGTGGAGAATATGTTTTCAGTTACTCTGTTTTCTTCTTTTCCCTTCTTTCTCTCTCGCCCGTGTCACACCAAGGAAAGCAGCTGGCATCTGTAGCCTGTTGTGCAGATGGGTTGAGAGGAGCACATATTCCAGTACGTGTCTGGCACAATTCAAAAATTTCTGGTGACTGATTGTGTATTTGCCAGCAGCTAGTGATTAGGGAGACTCACTGTAGCCATGGATGTCTGGCAGCTAACGGGTTTAAAGAGGCTGAGCATACCAGGGAACATCAGATGAATGCCTCTCAAAGCGCTGACCACACATACTACTGCTTGCTAGACACAGCCTGTGGGCTGAGCAGGTTTCTCATTGAGACTTGGTGGTTTTATAGGTGTCCTAAGTTTCCATTTTTATTCCTAGGCGTATGCACTGTACATACACCTTATAAGAAACAATGCTTCGCCTAAACAACTTGCAGTTTAAGTAGACAAGAGCAACAAACGATATGAGAAGGAAGATGAAATTCCCCACTCCACCGAGAAGGAACTGAAACTTGGAGAAATGACATTGTGTGGTGACATGTGAGAGCTGTGACAGTGCTGAGAACTAAATCCTATTATTTCAAGTCCTTATTGCGGGTTTAGCTTCAAAATAAGTATTTTCCTGTATGTACAAGGCATACATCCGACTAAGCCACTTGACTCCTCCAATAAAGCAGGGTGTTACCCACCTTGAGCACAAGTCAGACACAAACTTCGCTGGGATTTTGTTCCTCTCTCCCATTTCCACTATAGCATTCCTGCTATCATCACTCTGACACACAGCTGGGACACAGTTCTTACTGTCTGCAGGAAGCACAGCATCCACTTATCCCTTTCACTGGGCTGCTTGCTGCCCACCCAGCCTAACATGGGACCAGTAGAGCAAAGGAGGCACAGGCGGGCAGATTGCACATGACATGGAGAGGATCCTGATGTGGCCAGAGAGACATTCCTGCACAGAGCCAGCTGCTGGCAGGCAGCTTTGCCACTCTCCTTGCCATGCCAGTGGGACCACAGCATGGCTCAGAAGCTCTCCAGAGTCGCTCACTCGTTTTTCTGGAATGGTACCAGCACAAAGCTGCAGCAACACGCTGGTGATTCAGGCCCAGCATGAATGACGGGACTGGACTAGTAACTTTGCTGCATGCCAAGAGGGACTCTGCCAGAAAATTCCCTGCCAGCAGCATACTTGCACCACATTCAGCTTTGTGGACACCTTTCCAAAACAAATATATCTGTTTAGAATGAAATTCAGCTCTTTGGGAAGCCGTGTCAGGGTCTGCTGATAGGGGGTGGTTTTTGAAAGTCACCAGGTCTTCGGTGTTGAGCTCTCCAGTATAAAATCAAACCTCTGCATTTCTCATCACAAAATTAAGAAACTTCTTGAACCTACACTCAGGACTTAAATTTGTGGTGGTCCTCAGGAGGGGCTAAGGCACAGTATCTTCCTCCCTTTCACCCAACATTGTGTGATCTTTCTTATTATATGATTTATGCACTACCACTACTGCGGCTAAGGTGAGCTGATCTTGTTATTGGTCACTAAACCCACCTCTGGCCTCAGCTTCCCATCAGACAATCCCAATGCCAGCTTCTGCACAACCTGTGATAAAAGACCAGTGGGCTCTGACGGGACCTCAGCCAGCATGAAGTTACTGGAAACAAAAGAACTTTTTTCTGACCCACCCTCACATCTCTTCTGCACTGCTCCAAGATAACCCAGGAACTGAAGGAGCATTCTGAACACCAGTGACTAAAGCAGCACAGGCATGTGGGTGTCCATGCTCTTCACAAAGTACCACAGACCCAGGTGGTGAAGACTAACTCTCTGGCTGTACCCTGGGTAAAGACAAGGAGACCACTGTGACAGCATGTGCTCCTGAGCAAGAGCGAGGACAAATCTCCTGCACTGCAGTGCAAGAAGCAGAGAAATGAACTCAAATACTTGCAGGAGCAGAAGTAAAATGTGTGGCAGTGAATAGGAGAGGTCAGGATTTCTGGTGAGTGTGGACTGTCTTTCATGGCAGTGGGACCAACTATGCACATCAGGCATGGGTACCTCAATATTTGATTGGAGTTTATACATTATTAATTTGTTACAAATTGCTATTGTATAGCTTGATACTGCAACACTGCTGTCAGCTGCCACTGGCAGCAGCAGAGATGGGTTTAAATGCCTAGTGATTTCATCAGGTATGATGGCTACCACCAGCCTGAGCCCTAGCCTGGAGGTCTAGGAAAACTGGTATCTTCACCAGGCACTTTTGTTAGACGAAGCTTCCCACAGACAAAGCTTGAGTTAGTTTATGAGGAGAGAAAAGGAAATGAAAAGCTGGCATAGCCTCAACGTGGAAAAACTGACACTCAGACAGCAGTCCCCAGGGAAAATATCCTGATTTGGGGGAGCTGGAGGGTTGTTTCATGCAGGGTCAGGAACGTGCCCAGGCCAGTGCTCAGGCCATGGTGAGATGGACAGGTGATGCAGAGGGGGTGCTCCATGAGGACATCGGATGTGGCCTGTGGGTCTTGACATCCTGGAAGAGCAAGTTGGGCTGATCCAAGCAGTAAGACAGAGGGAAGTGATGCGGGGGATTTGCTTCAGACTCGCTTTCTCCCTCGCAGAAGTAAACTATTCAACCCTCTGCATTCCAGCCCCCTGGGGGGACATGCCACCCAGTTCGAGAATAGGCACATTAATAAACCAACAATATCTGTGTTTGCATCTAGATCTAATCTATGGCTGCTAAGTGAGATTCACTGTTTCCCACCCCCAGCAGTATCTTGGCAGTAGTTTTGGAGCTCAGTTCTCCACCTGTAGTTTGAACATCCCATACAATGGTGTTTGGTGTTCATTCAGCGCCTGTTTCTCCTTTGCTGTTCCTGTTGAAGGGCATTGGGGAAGTTCAGGTGATCTTTGGCCCTTCGGGGAAGTGGCGCCTTTCCTGCATTCATTGGTTAATTCAGCCAAGATGATTCTGTTGGACAGACAAGCCCTCACTGGATTTTCTCAGCTGGGCTGCAGTCCTTAGCTGTTTCTGTAAAAGCTCTCCACTGGCCATTAATTTGGCACCAGTGTTTCCTCCTGAGGTTGCTGTCAGGTTTGCCATGGTCTCACAGTCTGATTTCTGCGGTGTTCCCCAGGGAGACCTTGATGTCACAGAGGGCCAAGCAGGGTCTCTGCTCCCCCAAGATGCCGTCCTGCCACCTCTCTTCCTCTGTTTGCTCTGAGCTCTAGCTTCACGCAACAGTGTTTAGTACCTTCAGATTCATTATTTAGCTACGTTTTGGCCAAAACACTCTAAATATTAATGCAAACAAGGCCTGTCTCTTTTAACTGTTTCCCTCTGCTTGCTGATAGAAACAAGAGGAGAGCTCTTCCCTAGGGACAATCTGCCCATCTGGAGTATCCAGGCTTTCAGGGGCTGCTTTTCATCCTCTTCCCTAGCACTTGTTTCTTGCGGGGCTGGGCTGCATGTTCACAGGTATGTGACATTACTGATAATACCACAACAAGCTGGCATCCATCAAGCATCTTGGATGACGGCTGTCTTTGAAAAGGCAGGTAGGGGCCTGTGCTGTGAGAAAAATGACCAGGTTTTCTAATCACTCATATGGAGTTATCTGGACACATGGCTACCTATCATCACTTACGCTGCTGCCAAAAAAGGGATTATAAAGCCAACATGCCTGTTGAAATGTCTGTGTGTACTAAGCTGTCATGGACTTGTTTTGGGTCAAAATAACACGTGTACTCGATTTCTTTGTTTTTAATTTTCCTTTTATTATTTTTTTTTACTGTCCTCATTTTCTTGTGATACTGAATAAAGAAGATACAACTCATCTACAGAAAAAGTAAGTAATATTGCCACTTAACCAACACTACTTCTTGAAAGCCATGCATAACCCAAAACATACTGTAATGGTAGAAATAAGTACAAATACCTAGGAAATTTTTCTCATAAGAGCTAAACACTTTAGGAAATGCAAACACAACTACAGCCTCTTTATCACCACTATCTGTACCAGAAATATAAAACCAGAAAAATAGCCTTACCAGATTATTCCAAGGTCCACCTAGCCCAGCATCCAGTTTTGGAGTGTAATCATAAGTAGATGCCTTGGGAAGAATAAGGGAAGGGTAAACCTGTAAGATACATTCCTCTGATACTCATCCATTATCCAGCTATTCTCAGGTCAGGGACTCCCTGAGCTAGGTGTGGTTTCTGTATGTTTAGTAACCTCAGTGTGTTTCTCTACAGTCAAAGGTTAGGGCTGGGCTGACCCCTAGACAAATGACAGATGCTTTCTACTAATCTCCCTCCCTTCCTGAAGCAGAAGAGAAGGGGAATAAGGGAGAGACACTTAGGAATTGGAAAACTAAAACAGCTCTGATGAAAATAATAGCAATAATATGTGACATATACAAACCTATACAAAACCAATATTGAACCCAGCCTCCCCCGATGGCAGTTATGTCACCCATCATGACTGATGCTGTGGAGCAGGCACTGGGGAAGTCCCAGACTGGACTCAGCAGCAGATGGGAACTGGATTCAGAGACACACAGATTGGGATCAAAGGAAGAACAGGGAGACTCTTCCTCAGATGCTAGCTGTTGAAGAAGAGACTTGACCCTTGTGATTCCTCAACTTCATATTGCATATGATGTATACACAATGGAATACCTTGTTGGTCAGTTTAGTGTCACCTGTCCTGTCCACTCCTCCCTGCAGGTGCCACCTTTTACTTTCTGCACTCTTAATGTGACACACAAGATTTAGCAGAGACCTTGGTCTCCAAAGAGCAAGTACAAGCAAGAGCCTTTCTGCACACACCAATCCTTGGTATTAACTCTAAACATCAAGCATTACCACTTCTAGAAGCAGACTCTGTCTGCAAAAATACATAATTAATGTCAGAAAGGGCAGTTACTTAGAAGAGACTTGGCTGGAAAGTAGAAGCACTGAACAGAATTAGTTCTGTTATAGCTCAAACCAGGACATCTACTGTGAACTTGTCCAGTCACCGCTTGAATCCTTTTATCATCCACAACATCCTTTGGCAAGCAATTCCATAAAGCTACTATCTATTGCGTGCAAAAGTACCACTTCGTGTTTGTTTTGAATCCAGTTCATGTACAGCAAAAAGCATGGACAACCCATCCCTATCCACCTTGTCTGTGATTGTATTAAGTGATCATGCAAATTAACATCCATGGCATTATTCAGATTTGGCTTTACATTGCTCATTGAACTATGCTGACATATTCCAGTCTAGCAAATGCTCATCTTCTGCAGAACTTGCCTGGAAAAGCCACAAACACATAAGAGCTAATAAAAGAATGCATTCAAATATTTTCTGACTTATAAAAATAACTCTGAACAGTTAGGACAGGATGTAGGGCTCAGTTTTCCAATGCATGGCACTAATGAAGTTGCACTTGGAGAAACTGTGTGTACAGCTCTATGGATTGGAAATGAAGTAATTTCCATTAAAATCCCATGTATGAAAAAAAAAACCCCAAACCAGTATGGTGCAGCACTGGACAAAGTAGTTTTCAAAAGCATGCTTCAAGAGACAGAAAAGAAAGAATATATTAATGTCATTGTTCTAGGATGTAGCAATAGCCCTTTTGGTTTTTCCTGATGGCAGTGAGCGATACGGGTCTGCTTTGCTCCCCAGTGAGTCAGTGCTGTGCACCACCCCCAACAGTCATGGCTTTTCATTTATCATTGTGCAGCATTTTGTTCCCATTCCTGTTTGTTTCCATCCACTGCTGCCATTTGTGTCATTCCAATCGAGGCATTTTGAACTGGGATGCTAATGAGCAGCAGCAAAGCACTGAAGCCCTCAGAGAAGGGAACCTGCATCTCCTGTGACTTCAAGGGGAGATCTGCAAAGAATTGTGAAGAGGATGCCAAGCCAGCCGGAGATGGGAGAGTCACTGTGGCACAGGAGGAACAAGAAAGGGGGGAGAAAAGGAGAGAGCTTGCCACCTTTCCCTGCAGGACTCCTGCAAAGTGCTGATAATGTGTGTTTTATTAATTCCTTGCCTTTGTTCTTTAACCATCTCTTGAGAGACATTTCAAAGAAAGGGAGGCGAGGAAGAGACTAAAAGTCTCCTTTTATATTGAGGAATGCAGGCTCCACCCTTGCTCCCAGCTCCATCCTTTTTGTGCTTCTGCAGCTGGAGAGTCTCCCTTGGGGCTCTAACTTAAACCTGGGGTTGGTCCTAAGCCAAATGGTCCAAGGATCAAGGGAGCCATTTTCTTCCCCAAGCTCAGGGCTGGCCTTTCATTACAGCGTGAGGAGCTGGGGGACATGTCACAGATCCCTCTGAAAAGAAGAGGACTCCATTCCTTGCACCACAGGGGAGCTGTAAAGATGTAGGGGTGATGGGCAATGAGGAGATAAATGTCAGCTCCTCGTGCAGTGCTGCTGTGCAGAATGTCCTGAATGCACACAGGAGGACCCGTGACCCGGATTTATTTCTGTGCACAAAATCACAGGGCTACTGCAGGAACGCTCTGTCCTGTTTTCAAGTCCACACTTCAGAAAAGATGTTGACAGGTTGGAAAGGCATCGGGGAAAGGTACATGAGCAAACTGAGATCTGGTAAACTTTATGGCAAGAGACTGAGCACTCAGTGGAATTTGTCTGAAAGAAGGCGAAGGGGTGACTTGCTTGTGGTCTGCAAGTATGAGCATGGGGAAAATGCAACAGATGTTTCAAGCAGAAATGAAGCTCATAATAAAATCCAGTGGTTGGTTGTTGATGCTACACATCAGAAGTCAAGTAAAAAAAAATTGAAAGTAATTAACCACAACTTACTAGAGTAAAGTTGGATTCTCATTTTCTCTTTAAACCAAGGGTAGATGACTTCCTGAAATCTCCTCTGCAACATCTGAGGATGGAGAAAAGCTCATAGGAGATGATTTTGTATCAGGGTTATACAGCAGGTCAGATAATCATGAAAGCTCCCATGAAAAAGCTGAATGTCAAGCAGAGTTGATCTCCTTAGTCCTTACGCTGACAACCTTTGTGCGACCCTGGGTGCAGTAGGAAATCCATACAGTCCATATTCACATTGTGTTTATGTACTCCAGAGACATGAATGAGAGAAATGTTTCCATACTGAGTAATCAGAATTAAATCTCACTAAAATTACAGCATTCAACATTAGGGCCTCAGAAACTGAGATAAAGAACAGTAATAATTTTTAAATGGTGTGTCCCCCCCCCCTTTTTTTTTTCACACAATAGATCTGCTATTAGAAGTAACCAAACTGCTAGCAATGATATTAAAATATATTGCTCTTTTGATAAAATGTTGTGTTGCTTTTGGTTATAGTGCATACCCTCGCCTGAAACCAGTGTGATCTTCCCTGCTGGGAGAGATGAGTGTTAGAAATACATTATGTCTGATCACTTGAGCTCTGGGGAGATCCACTGTGCTCTCTGGAGGCTTTGCCACTGTTTGGATTCAGATCTCTAGAAGTCTAAATTATATTTTTTTAAAAGACTTAATGTGTGTGAATTCACACACGTGTGTCTTGAGAAGAAAGGAACTCACTTTGGGTGTTTGACTTAAAATGGGTCCTAGGTGACTGTTCACACATCCATTCTGCAGTGACCTCTGCTGGCAAGGGCAGCACCTATGATCTTCCTTCCACACGGCTATGGCAAGGGCATTTGCAAGCGTATTTTATTAGCATCTTTATCTGAACCTATCACGTTACCATCGGTGTCGTTAGCGCAGGGGCAGCTCAGTTAAGGTTACGGGGCTGTCATACAAATGCAAAAAGTGCCATGGGGCATATGGAGGTGGTAGCTAAACAGAGATAGTCAAATCTGATTAATAGCGATGATAAAGGAATGTCAACATATGCCAGTCTCGATGATTAAAAAAGAAGGTAGCTGGAAATTAGCAATTGTTACAGGTAGCTTAAGGATATTGTTATTTTTTTCACCTTTTGGAACCTCCCTACGGGCATCTGTCTGCCAGTGAAATCACTGAGATACTTCTCTAGTGCGTAAGGAATTGCTATCATGCAGCAACTCATAAAAGATGCCCCTTGCTCTTCTTGAGAGATCCATGCTTTTAATGGCAGACAATCTGTTGCTGTAAATAAGATTAGTGCAATTTACTTCATTGCTTACTTACCCCAAAAGAGAATCTGGCTCTAAATCATTACATTGCAGTTGTCCAAGAGCACCTACCAACACTGGGTTTGCTTTTGGCCCTTAGACAAATCCCCAGTGTTCACTGTTGGAACTTGCCGTCTTATATCTGATGGTTTTATTTTTTTTAAACTTGTTTTTCTTTCTGTGATCACCGCTTCTCTGCCATTTCAGACATGCTTCATTTGCAGCCCCACCTGTAATCAATAAAGCTGTATTTCCATGCAGAATGCAGAGAGAAGCAGCGTTTCTAGGTGCTGTCCTCAACTTGAATGCATGTGGAGAAGTTAAAGACTCATTTGCCTGCCTGTCCTGAGCTCTCCCCTCCTTACTGTCACTCTCTAACTATGCATGGCTAGTTCTAACTATGGCCGGGAACTCAGAGCCAAGCACAAACAGAGCAAAGAGAACGAATCTAGCTTACAAATTAACAAGCGATGTTTAACCTCAGTTTAGGCTGTGTTGGTGCTTTTTGAGAGCAGCCAGGGACTGCTGTCTGTGGAAGAGGATAATAACAGGGCAGCAGATAGTGGTATTTTTCCAGCCTGCTCTGCTAGCCACCAGTGACTAATCTGACCTAGGAGTGCTGACTGGGAATGTATAACATGTTGATAAAAAATAGCCCATTTTGTGACACTTATATAATGCAAGCGACACCCTCAGCTTTTGGAGATATCCTGATCTAGAAGGAGGAGTTGCCAGAGCCCTTCCTCAGAGGGCTTCCCCTCCCTGGGCCAGTTTTTCCCCATCTCATTGTAGCTGCAGCAGCACATGGAGGTGAGACTCATTCCCTCCCCTGCAGTGGATGAGGTTCATAGGTAATTGTGTTCCCTGAGCAAACTGTAGAGCGCCAAGGGCTGGAAGGCAACATAAATGAAAAGGGAAGCCGTATGACTCCACCATGTCTTGGCCAGGGCAGTGGAAAACACCAGCAGACAGCTAGGTTCAGGTCTGCTGGAGGTCTTCCCATGGTGGAGCCCTTCAGGAAAACTCAGATTTGCCCTGTTGCCTCCAAACCGAGTGCGGACTGCCAGGAAGAAGTGGTACATCATGTGTGAGCACCACTACTGCCCTGTTAGACAATTCCCTGGGCATTCTGGTCAAGGCCAAGCTACCATACCCCCTGTACTGGAAATAGGCCAGCAACCCAGCAGTCTTGCCACATTCTCCCTCTCCTCGGCGACCCACTGTACATTATCTGTACCACTGACAGTCCTGCATAGTTAGTGTGACTCTCCAGGGGCTCATAGAAGACTCACAACTCTTCAGGTCTCTTCCTGTGAACTCCTGGGACTTAATGAACTTACTTTGTTGCAGCCAATGTGCAGGGGAATCTCATAAATCTTCTTCAGACCTATTGTATGTTGTTTCATGCATATTATCACGTTCGACATCTCTAGTTGTAGTAATCACTTTTAAAAATGTATTTCTGCGATGTCAGTAATTAATCAAAAGCCTTTGTTGCATTAGCCATAATAATATATATGGTTTCATGTTCTTGGATGTTCCTCTTTGTAAACCTCTCTCAAGAAGAGTGTCTCCTCCTTAGCACTCAGTCACTCCAGATGCTTTAGCATTGCTGATAAGATGTTTAATGGAAAAGCTATAAAATATTATTTTCCTGTATCAGACTGGGATCTAAAAGAGTAGGGGATCAGCATCAGGTCTGCTTTGCAGCTGCAAATATTAGCTCTGCTCTCTGAGCCTGGTAGCTCCTGACTGACTCCCAAGAGCTCTAGCCAGTGCTCAGCCTCCATACCCTCTGCAGTGCAGAGCTTCCTCTGCAGCTCCCATCACAAGCCCTGCCCCTGTCCCACACCTCCTCTGAGATCTCTTGTTAAGAGGAATAGAATCGGTCCCTAGAGATAAGGAAAACTCCTGACAGTGTATAAAGGAAAAAGTAATGAGTGAACACACAGTGTGGATTTTGGTATAAGTGGAAGGGAAAAAAAAAAAAGGATGTCCAAATACAACACTGTATTTAATTAGACAGTAACAAAGGTGGAGATACATCTGCAATATGTGTCATTATGTATTTCCCCCACTGAGAGCTGGTGTGTTGGGACTTCATCTGTCACAGCAATTTTCACTGAAGCAACATACACGAAGCTGACTGGCAAAGTCTGGTTATTCAGTATCTCTAGCTTTGTCATATGTGCCACTGAGGTTATTACTGTGCACTTCAGAGCCATGCTGTACCACAGGGACTTTCTTCTCCTTTTCTTTTTCCCCTGGGATAATTCTTCCTTTATTTTTTTTAAAACAAGCAAAAGAAATTAATTCTGGCATACTTCTGGGAGTAAAATAATTGTATAAAGTCACTGGCAAACAACCTCTGCCTAAACACGCACGCAGAAAGCAAGTTCTCACAATTATGGTTAATAATGCAAAATGAAGTCAGATTATAGAGGCCTCCAGCGTGATTTCTAGCATGATAACGATGAGAAGAGAAGATTAGGCTTATCACAGCTGAAGCTTGTAGCGCCGAGATTTTTAGTAGTTCCAAAAAGAGCCACAAAGGCTCCAACGCGCTTCAACCGCTTACCTGCGGCGCGGTGCTCGCAAACACTCTTGCTTTGCGGCGTGAGGCGCGGGAGGGCTTCTCCTGCCCAGCTCTGCACCCCAGCGCAGCGCTGGAGCGCGGGTAGAATTCCCAGCACGTGGAGCAGCTCCACGGGTTCCTCTGGGAAGCGCCGTGTGCCTCGAGGTGCACAGGTGCTGCTCATTACCTGCATGCTCAAGTGGTTTGGGTTTTTGGTTTGATTATTTATATATGTTTTTTGTTTTTTTTTTTTGGGAATGAGGCTTTATTTGAAGCTCCTGCATCTCTGTTCATCTGCCATGGGAAGGCTGGGAAGTCTCAGAGAAGAACCTGACAAGAGCAACACTCGCCCCCTCTTTTGTTTAACGAGGAACTGCAAAACCCAAAGCTGTTATGCCCTGATAGAAGGCGAAGTTGGCAGAAACTGCTTAAGTGCTGGGCGTGGCGTGGATCCAAAATCACTTACACATCCATATTCCCACACTGTGGGGCACAGGTTGGAGATGTGGCCTATCTCAGAAGTACCTCAATAAGGTCCTACATCTCAATAAGGTTGTGACAAAGTGCTGATCTGTCCATGGTCCAGGCCAGAGTCTAAAATGGACCAGGATCCATTTTGGCTCTTATCCTTGTCATTGCTTTTCCCTTGCAGCTATGTCAAGACCCTTGACCTCATAGTGCCAAGCTCCTTAGCTCTGATCATTGTGTCTGAAAACTTATGCCTGTTTGACTTGATCCCAGTGAGGATCTGCCCCCGCCCCCAGCAGAGACAATCCTCTTTTCTGGATAACCCAAATAACACATGACAGCAGGACATGAAGAAATACAGCCTCCAAGCAGCCATGGTGTAAATTAGTCCAGCTGGAAAAGAGCCAGACTGTAGGAACAGCCGTGCTGAGTCAGACCGAGAGGTCACCTAGACCACATCCTGTCTCTGACCGGCCCGTAGCGGATGCTCAGCAAAAGAGCACAAGAGCAGGGCAAGTACAGCAATATTTCCTCCACTTCACCCTTCCAGTTTCTGGCAATCTGGACTTTAGGGACTTCCTGAGCCAGGCTGTATCTTCATCTCTGTCATCTAGGACTCTTTGATGGAGTTTTCTTTCAAGAATTTTCTAACTGCTTTTTGAATGCATTTATACGTTTGGCCTCCACGACATCCTGTGGCAATGGGTGTCACAATGTGGCTGTGCGTTGGGTGTGTTTGCTTTAAACCCGACGATCACGTAAAGGCTCTCCAATCCTTGCGCAATGAGAGACGTGTTTTTATCACATTCTCCAGGCCATTCCTGATTTCACATATCACTCTCACCTGCCAACCCAGTGGTCTCTTTTCCAGATGAACAATCCCAACCCATATGATACTTCTTTAGTTTGAAGGCTTTCTGAGGCTTTGATCATCCCTGTTGATCTTCTGTGAACCTTTTTGGTCCTACTCTGCTTTCCCTAGGCACAGCAAGCAGCCCTGCCTGCAGTGGTGAAAGGGCACACACTGTCAATGCACACAGAACACAGGGATGCAGATAGGTGTCCTTTTGTTTCCTCTGTTTCTTCCTTAATAAATCCTGATGTTTAGTTTTTGTTTCCAAGTGTCGCTGGACCCTGTGTTATGTACGTCCTATCACTATCCTCAGTGACTGCAGAGTGTCTTTCCCGA
Source organism: Todiramphus chloris collaris (assembly GCA_025345505.1). Lineage (NCBI taxonomy): Eukaryota > Metazoa > Chordata > Aves > Coraciiformes > Alcedinidae > Todiramphus > Todiramphus chloris. The sequence goes on along the minus strand of JANVCC010000043.1, from coordinate 9,142,565 downwards.
GTGGTAATAGCTAATGTAATGTCCATTACTGTATAGATATTGTCAGGGTGTTTGGGGTTTTTTCTCTGTAAGAATGAGTTTGCATTTTTTATCATGAAATTTTTATTTGCTATTTTATCATTTGCTAATGTGAGATCGCAGTCACTGACAGAGTGAGATTTACTGTGACTCTTCACAACCAGCTTTAGTTATTTTACTGTTCACAGTTAGCATTAGCTTTTCAGTAACCTGGGCAAGATGAATACTGGGCTAATGCTTAGAGTCACATTTCTGAGGGCAGTACTGGACACAAGCCATTTTGGCTTTGGGTTTTGTGCCTGTATGATGCTCTTCTCGGGAACAAAGCTGTGCTGAACGTCTCAGAAAGAGAGATGACACCAACAGACTCTCTCATTTCTTGAATGACAAACATCAATTCCTACCTTATCAAACTACAGGGAGCACAGAGTTGAAATGCCTGATTAGTGAGATGAGTGTAATGCACACACTTGGGGCTATTCCAGGCACTGAAGCTAATCCAGGCTGTGGGGTACAGCTGGGGCCTGAAGCTATGCAGGCTGCATATTGGATTCCAAGTTGAAATTAAGCGATTGATTTTCTTTATGAAGCTTTAAATACTCCAGGACAGTTATGTTTTGAAGGCACACCTCTTCTGATGCTGCTCTGTGACAGAGGCAGAAAATGTGCAGGTGTAACCTTGAATCCCACAAGTTACCTCTTGGTTCTGTCTCATCTCATAAGCTGGGATCTTCTTTCCCCTACAGTTGGACTCTGTATATCCTAGGGGTGCTGTGGAGGGCCCACTGATCAATTGCTACGTTGGGAAGTAGGGACACAGTGAGGCTGGTGATGTTTTTTGAGGTTTACATTTGTTTGTGATTGGCTGTTGCGGAGTGGGAAGAAGATGTCAGCCTTCCTTGCGACAGATGCTGGGGAGGCAGAGCCAGGGTAGGTTGTTTCCGATGGGAGCTCATGGTATGAAATAAATAAGGGGAAAGTGAGAGTGAAAGACACATTGTATAAGATGTACAACTGGCGAGATGCCAGCATAAATATTCATTGGGTATGTTAATTAGCAACTATTGCTGTTACTCATTAACTAATTTATTCAACAAATAGCATTCAGGCCACTCTAGAACGCTGCATACTGTTACTGCTAAAAGGGATATCAGTTTCCCTGGCTGTCACCTGGAGACATTGATACTCCCCCACCTTTGCAAGTACTTTGATATGTGGAGATGAAAACTGCTGCAGGGGGCCAATGGAGTACAGTATATTGCTTATAGAGTAGGAGAAGTCCAATCTTATTCCCAGCAACACGCCTAAGAGATTTAATTCAGTAGCACAATCTCAATCAGAGAAGAACAGCAAGTCTATGACAAGACTTCTGTTTGGATGTCAGCAATAGTGTGTAGGTTGCAGAGAGTCCGTGAGGAAATGGATGGGCCTCTCTGTGAACTGACTTTAAAAAAAAAAAAAGAGGTAAGTCAAAGGTGGAATAAAGAGTCAGCATAGGGGGTTTTCCCTGAAAAGGACCTGCCTGTCAAAATTGCAGTAGACAGCAAGGAGTTGCAAAAGAGGTTGGCCTTACTGAATGAGTGAATGATACAAAAGAAAATGGAATTTGCTGTTGGAAAGTGCAAAGAAATGAACTTCAGAGAAAAACAATCTGAATATTACGTATGTAAGTGTGGGCTTCTAAAATACCTATTACCAACAAGGAAAGGGAAGTGACAGCCACTGGGAATAGTCCTATGGAACCAGTGCTCTGTGGTGATCAAAAAAGCCAATGGGATGTTATTAATGATTGGAAAAAGAATGCATAAAAAGAAAATATTATTAAGGCATTACTTAAATCCAAGTATTTTCAAACACTTCTGGTCTTCAAAGCATAGAGTAGAACTAGACTAGATCTGTAACTGTGATAGAAGAGGTTATGATAGTTATGGAGGAACAACTTCTAGGCAAAGACTGAACAAATAGAATGGAATCTTCCGTATAGAAAAAAAGTGATGATGAAAGGCAACATCTGAGAAAAATGTTTTAAATCCCAAATGGCATAGAAAAGGTAAATAAAGACAGCTGTTCTTACAATAGAAGAACTGGGAGACATACAAAGAAATGATCAAGCAGCAAATTCAAACAAGAAGAAATACTATTTCATACCACATCTAATGGATTTGTGGAACTCCTTGCCCAGGGTGTTATGGAGGCCAAGAATATAACTGGTTTCAGAAAAGGAATAGAAACAGTCATGGTGAAAAAATTCTTTAGTGTCTCTTAAATGCAAAGGCCTAGGAAATTGTTGATTGCCAAAAGCTGAGAAGCTATGCCCACAGGAGGTTTACTCTCTCATGCCCTTCGCTGGACTCTCTCTTCTTATCTGCTGCAGATCACTGTCAGAGACAGAGTCTTGGGTCCCTGGACACGTGGATGGCCTTGTGTAAGAAATTTTATGTTGATGCTCTGCAGTGACACTTGAGATCCCTTTGAGGTCTATTCTACCTCATCTTCTGTAATTAGACACTGGAGAAAAGCCAAAGGATGAAAAAGTCCTGCTTGATCTATCTATCTATCTATCTATCTATCTATCTATCTATCTATCTATCCAAACAATGTGTGTCATTTAGCAATGGCTTAAGTTTTCCTGTGTATCTTACAGTACTTAAGACAAATGTATCTTGACATGCAATTTAGCCACCAGTGGAATACTGGCATATATAGTAGGTGTGGATTACACTACAATACTAACAACTGACCCCAATAAAGTAGTGGGCTGATCCTTATGGCCAGCTCCCCCAGCACTGTCTCTAGCAGTACACGCAGCAGCCAAAGCTGACTAGTGAATTTGGGTCTGGTTTACCATCCTCAGGGGCTGGGCTCTGATTGCCTGCACTATCAGATTGTTAGAGCATCCCTGACTTGAAATTGGCCCATTCTAACTCTGTTCCTGGACACAGCACTTAGACCAGCTCAGGAACCGTTTCCAGCAAGTGGTTACCATGTGAACACTTTTAACTAGGCAGTTCACTAGCACAGACACTGTCTTTTCCATGCCAACTGGCTGCAGCGCCCAGGAACACTGCTGGGCGTCTTCAATTTACCAGTGTACATTTAGCTTCTGTCTCTGGATCCAATTACAGGATTAGGTCCAAAAGAACAGGGGAGATAAATTTATGAATCAAAGCACTGCAAATTTGTTGCCTGTGAAGGGCAACATTTTCATGTGAAGCCGAAGGAAGAGAGACTGCTCAAAGAAAAACCCAAAGATTCTTATCTGACCTGTAAGAAATGTGTGCATTTTGGAACTACATCACAAACAGTAGTGGGATGTTGAGCTGGAAAGTAAAGGAGCTGGAATAGAGGCTCAAGGATTGTGAACCTTAAGGGGGAATGGCCTGGAGGAAAATCCTAACAAAACAAGTAAAGGAAATAAAGGCGCAAATGAAAACATAACTGACATTTACACAGTACCTGAGACAATGACCTCCTAGCAAAGCTTCTTAGAACTGCTGTATTTTAAATAGAATATAAAGTGAAGTAGCAATTAACTAAAAAGACAATCCAAGTCCAGCCCCTACAACAAGTTGCAATATGTAGAGAAATATGTATGAAATTCTTTGATGGGGCTTTAAAGTACGAGATAAAAGTGGTGTTGAGAAAGCAGTATTCTTCTCCTATCTGGTCCACCATCACCAGAGACTGTTAAGTCAGTGATGGTAACAGCCTAGCATTTGATACTGCTGATTCTGAAGGTGGTTGAGAATCAGAGAGAAAAAGTAAATGCATGCTGTTCCCAAAGTGTTGGTTGTATTTTACTAAAGCATGAAAAATATCAGTCAGCTGACATAACTCATGCTCAAGCTGACAAAAAGCACTGCGTGAAAAGATAATAGCTGTCCCTCTTCCTGTATTAGCAGGTTGCCATGACATAAACTTAGACTTTCAGAGGAGTGTGGAGATTTTCCTCTTCCCTACTATGCTCTAACTTTGGTGCAGGGTAAATTGGCACCAGGCTTCATGCACAGAGCTGTCATGTTTTCTGGTGTGGGGTGATGAGGGTGGTGGGATGGATCCTATGTGCTGGCTCATGTGGCAAAGGAAGCACCGTGTGTGAAGGGGAAGAGCCAGGAGACCTGCGAGGGCTCCATGGCACAGGAGCAGGAGTAGGGCACAGAAGCTGGGCCAGCAACATGCAGGCTTTTCCCTGAGAGATCTCTGGGCTCCGCTTCAGGAAAGCTCCCCTTTGCTTTCCTGTTTTAATTTGCTCACAAAATGTTTTCTCACACCACACAGGTTCTTTTTCATTAGTATTTTTGGCAATACTTTCCAGGTTTATTTTCAATTTGATGCAATGGCTCACACCCTGCAGGACTCTTTTTAATACAATTCTTCTCTTGGTGTATAAAGTCTTCATGAGAAAAGAAGACTTTAAAGTAGCCCAGAGGGGTGTGGGGGGGTGGAAGGGATGGTTTTCTTTCAAAGAAGATCAACACATATCTACAAATCAAAAAAATTTGTACAGCCTGTGCTTAAAAACCCTGGAGAGTCCCTCACAGGGAGAATATCACCTCAGGGAAAGTCCAACACACATACACAATGGCTTTGGGTGCAAGTGAAATTAGCTGCAAGCCCTGTCTCCAAATCTACCCAGTCTCTTGCCTCCTGTAGCAAAATTCCCCCCAGCTCAGCTCCCTCTGTGCAGGCACTGGCTTCCCCCACAGCAGGAAAGGGAGGTGCTAAAGCTACCTGCAGCAAGTGAGTGTCTGAAGAATGCCCACCATCCAAGCCCAGGCCCCCATCCATCTTGTGGTCATTGTGGTGAATTCACACTACTGGGTTTGGAGAAAGAAGTGGGCAGTTTGCACCTGAGAGATTTCCAGGGATATCACAAATGCTAGGGGCTCTGCAGAAAGTCAAGCCCATCCACAGGGGCTGGACACCCCACACCTCCCCCCTGCTCCCCAGCAGACAGCCTGGAGACAGTGCAACAGATGTGGGGGGCTCCAGTCTTTACTGGCTTTTCCAGATAAGCTTTGGAAGGCTGTCCAGGGGACAGAGCCACTCGGTGGCCCTGCCTTGGCCCATCCAGCCTGGCATCCCATAGAGGCACTATCTGCAGGCAGTCTTTGCTAAAGTCCAGAAGGAAATAGCTGGGAACCATCTCTCTTCCCTTGGGAAAGTCCCATCAAGGTATTACTTTCATGGATGAATCCTGGCCACATAATTCTGTAATGTAGAGGTGAGGGAAGTGAATACTCTTATAAGCTTCCCAAGGGAGATGTATTTTAAATAATGGCAAATACTGTAATTTCTAGATGATGTCTATCTCTATTGCACATCCTTCCTCTGTCCAGTTACCGGAATAAAGCATATCCTTTAGTAGCACAGAATACAAAAAGCAGTCCCATTTTCACTCAGAGCACAGACAGTGATGTGGTTGTCTGTTTTGTCTAGTGTAATTTATGAAGACTTTTTAATGTCCCGTAAGGAACATCTCTTTAAAACAGTCTGTCAGCTTTACACTTTAATCCATTAGGCTACAAAATACAGAAAAATGAACAGAAAACTATCTCTTTTTAATCTACCATTGCTTAAACTGTTTCGGTATTTATATATTTAGCAGCAGACAAGTAATGGGCTTGCTCACTAGCCAGGGGTTTGTTTTGTCCCACTTTTATTTTCCTCACATCTTTGTTGGGACCTGATTGCCCATCAACAATGCACTGGGGGAAATAATGGCATTTCATACGAATTAGCTACAAGGCTCCTCTTGGATTTCCAAATGCCTGCATGCATTGTTCCATTCACAGTATATGGTGCTCCACTCCCTTCTGTATAAGGGCAAATATTTTTGCATATTCAGGTCATCAGATAGCTCAAGCTCATACTATTTTGACTGCATTCTGAAGGACCTTACTCAGAAACAAGTCACATGGATTCCCCCTCCTGCCTCATTGTCCACACTTTTTGACAATCAGTCAGTTGTCCTTCTTAGCTTTTTTTTGCTTGGAGCAGCTGAGTAAAGCCACATGCTCTTTGGATAATCAAACAGCTGATCCTTGAAGCGTGCATTGCCAGTCGTGACTCAGTAGATATGGAGGCACTGTCGCTAGCTGACCTTATGATATACTCCTCGTGGCTACTGAATAGGCAATATAGCACAAAGGGATGAGGAAAGACATTCAGGGCACATGCACAGACCAAAAGTATGTCATGGCAAAGCATATCTTTATTTAAAGGAATGTGTAGCCTTCAGCCAGGTCTTCATTTGTTGCACTTGGATGTCAGAAATGTGAATACACTAGGTCTGCACTTACGCATTTCACCCACAGATCCAGCTCTTCTACATCCTCTCTTTCAAATGCTTATCTTTCGCAGAGGAAACTTTCTGGAGATCCATTGCCCAGACTAAGGACAGAAAACAAGCACAGAGACACCATTCTTCCCTTTAATGAGATGCCATCTCCATTTAACTAGTTTCTGGCAGAATTTTCAAGCGTTGCAGATCTCACATTCCAATTACATCAGTCGGTATTTTGCTCTTTGGCAAAGGCCACCAACTTCAGCAGCTTGCTGCATTCACTAACAGTAGCAGAGATTACCTACAAAACAGGGCGACAGGCCTAAATAAGCAAGTTACACGCAAGGAGCCAGATCCTTGGCCCAGCTGGGGCTGCTTTGCCCAGCTCCGGCAGCACAAAGCTGTCACCAAGCCAGCCCAAACAGCTGTTGGAGGATTCCCTTGGCGCAAAAGAATTCCTGAATGGCAAAGAGCCACTAAAGCAACTCCTACACAATCTCACTCACTGGTCCCCAGAAATCCCTGACAGCTGGGACAGCACAATGGGGCCAGAAGCACCTGTTACCATTCAGAGCAGCCTAAAGGCTGCTCTATAGGGCACTGAATGGCAAAACAAGCACCCAGCATCTTTGGGAGCACACAGAAGCCTGCCTTTATCACCTCGTATCCACAGCCGGAGGTGCACCGTGGGAATAGGCACTGCTATGGTAAAGTCAGAAGCTCAAGGCACCCCGTGTGTGCCCGTGCTTTCTGAGGTGAGGGAAGAAGGAAGTCTGGATTCCTGCAAGGGGAAGGAACCTGGAAGCAGAGCCAGGTTTTGCAGCTTGGCACCCCTCAGTGTGGACCTCCTGGAAACCTCAGATGTGAGCCCCCTTCCAGAAATATGGAGCCATCCATTCTGGAAGGAAATATTGTAGCTTGGCACCTTATCTAGTTTGGCATTTCAGGTAAAACCTATGGTTATCTCTCAACCTGCAGAAGGCCTACCAGAACCTTTCCCTTCATCTTGCTTTTCCTTGTGGTCAGCTGGCCCTTGCCAATTCCCTGTTGTCACTGACTCCAAAGGGTTATCTCACTCCTAGCTCTCCTCTCAGACTAATACAACTCCTTTTTATTCAGCATCTATCTGCCACAAGGTTCCCAACTGATGCTCTTAGGCATTCTGCTCTACTCAGATTTTGGGTCTAATGGCTGAAAGTCACTAGTCATTTGTCACTCAGGAACAGATGAGTCCCTCAGAAACACAGATCTATCCCAGGAGAGGATGCTTTTTCCTCCTAATGGACATAAAAGACTTTATGTTGGGATGTACTTCTACATAAGATGTACAGAAGAATGAAGACCCTGGTTATGCACAGGTCTGGGTCTTGATATTAAGCTCAATTTATCTTTTTTCCCCAGGATCAAATTATGTCTGAACCTCTAAAATATTATCTGTATAAATGTTGCAAAACAGAGGAATAATTTGGTATTTTTATTTCATCAGCCACACACTGAATTACAAATAAATAAATAAATTACATCTCTGTTAATAATCTTTTCTTATCGCTCATCATGGGATTCATCCCCAGCCCTAGACAGACTTCACTCAAATGACAGTATCAGCATCAAGATTTCATGCAACATTTGAATGGAGCATTGTCTCTGTGCTGTGCTCTTAACACGCTCTTGCTCTTATTAATTGGGTACTTAATAAGAATTTGTGAGGAATCCACCTTCCATATACTGCCAATGTGAAAGGGATTAATATTGAAGAGATCTAACAAAGGACACAAAGACAGGCCCTGACCCGGAGACCTTCTAATCAAGGATTTAGACAATGCACAACAGGTGAATACCCCATTAGGATAAATGGAGACAGGAAGGAGGAATGGTAGACAAGTGCATTTGCTAAGCTAATAATCACAGTGATCTCAAGAGTCACAGGTGGTCACTAGCTGAACCCATGATTCAACAGCCAAAAAAGTTTAGTCCAAAAGCTTATGAGATGAATGTGCTCTATGTGAGCAAAATTCAAAGCATTTTAAAGCCACTGGCAAGACTCCCATTAATGAGGCCTGCGGAGCTGAAATATTTACCTCTTGGTTTTAATCATTATTGGATGCCAACTTTGTGGATGGAATAAAGACGGTGGTTTTATGGCATCTTCTAATCCTTCTGTAACTATTCTCAGCAAATGCCTCTGTGTTCCTCAGGTGATAAATTACCTGTTTCTTTTCCTCTGAACCACACGGGTTAACGATGTTCTGGACTCCACTTTTAGTAGCAATTCCTTCTGAGATCAACAAGCCACAGGCACCAACTACCTTTCATCTCAAGTCATATTGTTTCCTTATGTATTAACTGAATTCAGAGCAATAGTTTTCAACCGGTACCTATTTTTGAAGATTAGTATTTTCTGAAGTTCAGTGGTGTGCTTAAAAACCCGTCTAACCCTTCCAAGCACAACAGCTCGTCTAATAAAAGCTATACCTCCTCCCTACAAATTTTGACCTTTCAAACTATTAATTGGATGCTCAGAAATCACAGATTTTTGCCTTTTCTGGAAAATGTGTTCCAAATGCAAAGCAAGCCTAGCATTTTAATTCATCAAGTCAATGATTTTTCATTGCTGCTCAGAAGAGGGTCAATAAGAATAATGCAGGTAAGCAAGCAATCAGGGAGAGATCAGAAAAGGTGTAGGGGTGGGCAAACCATATTCTATTTAAAAAAAAAAATATTCTTCAGTTGTTGATAAAAATCTGCTCATTCCAAGAAGGCTACGTCATCAAGATGTTGCAAGATGAGGAAAGAAATGATAATTGTGACCAGCAGATCTCTGGTTTTGCAGGCAAGGAGGTGTTTGCAAGTATCTTTCTTTTGGACAGGTTATATATTCCCTCAATATATGCCAGAGGGACATTGCTGCCACAGAATAAAACCCTGCAAGAAAAGTCCTCAACAGTTTTGTGTAATACTGTAGTAGATATGGCAAAAGTAACAAACAGAAGTAGCCAAATGCAAAGCCAATGGAAACAGACTCTGAGCTCATGTCTGCGCTGCAGAGAACTGCTGGAGTAGCACCATCGGGCAGTGCATAGAGATGTCCCTGCCTCACACAGGTCTTACAAACAAAAACCCTCACTTTGCTCCTCTGGAACAGCACATTTGGCTCTGGGCTGAGGGTGGAGGTGAAACAAGTCACACTGCCAAAAGCGCAGTTTTCCTGATACAAGCTACATTCACAATAAGGCGTTTTGCTGGTGGAGAACACTGTTAAAGCTGTATTGGCAGAGTGGGGAGATGTGGATCTGATCCGAGAGAAGCTGGCAGGTTTGCATACTGTGTATTATCCCTTTCCAGCCTTCTCTTCTGAATAAAAAATGGTGTGGAATCTAATTTCCTCCCTGAATAAAACATGAATATAGATAAGACAAAGTAAGGATGCAAAGACCACAGCAGCATACTTTCTTGTTCTTACTATTCAACATCATGGCAGCTCACATATAGAGCAGCTCTAGAAACCATCTGTCATTGAGCGGCTCTTTATTCAAATGAAATCAACTGTGAAGTAATCATGGTTCTCATTTTTATTATCTCTCCTTACAGTGGACTTGATTAAAATCCAGCGCACGGTATGCAAACAGGCTGTTGTAAATTTGTACTCTGACAAAAGGGGGAAGAAAGTGATCTGCCCACGTGCCTAGAACTTTGTCATTATACATGGGGACAAAAAAAGGAAGGGGCATACTGGGTTGCATAAACAAGTTTGTCCGGACACAAACTGTCCTAGCCCTATACAAAGGCCACGTCTGCTGCGTGACACCATCAGAGGGGCCGAGGAGAAGCTAATTTTCCTAGCACATATAAAAGGCTTGGGCATGTTCTGAATAAACTAGATAGCCTGGCTTCAGCAGCACGTGCTTTAAAGTCTTTTGCCCAGGAGGATGATCTGAGCTTCTGAGGAATGAACTCAAAACAGACGTGATTCTCCTTTCACTTCTGGCGGTGTAAATGGGGAGTGATTCCATTGTATGGCTGGTATGAATGAGACTGGGAAACAGTCCCAATCAGTCAATCATTCCCTGCTTTGTCTATTCATTAAACCCCTCTTCTCCTCTGCACAGATGGCCAATGTACTATTGTACTCTAAGAACTGGCCAAGTTAAAAAAACAAAAAAAAAAAAGCCTGACAAGCCAGCAATAAATGTTTGTTTTTCAAAAAAAAGGGCCATATTAGTCTGCTTCTACAGATAAGGCTCAAGCTATACATATACACATATATGTAAGTAGATACAGATATATAGATAGATATATATGAGAAGATATATATAACATGCATACACACAAACATATGCGTGTGTGTATATATACGTATCTCACTCCAACGCCCACAGATTTCCCAGCACAAGGCAAAAGGTGTGATTTTTTTTATTTTTAAATCACGATAGCTAGTGCAGTGCTAACAAACCTCTCTGTGCACAGCCAGAAAGGGAGACTGCAAACAATGTGAATTTGGTAGAGCAGCGTTTTGCAGCCATGCCACCTAAAACCAGGCACGTGTCCAGGAGTGCATCCGGAAGTGTGCGGGCTGTGCTGGTGCTCCCAGGAGTGCTGGTGGCAAGCAACAAGCCCTGGACTAGAAAGGGGAGGCTGGAGGAGAAGAATAAGGGGATGAGCTGACAGGGGATGCCATGTAATTCCTGCCAGTCTCCCAAGGTATGACCAGTGAGGAGATGGAGTCTGTCACCTGGCATTCCCCAGCCAGTCTATGTGACCCATGAGGCAGGGTTGGTGGACTACAGGGCATTAAACCCAGCTCTTCTTAGCACTAGAGTGCTCAAGTATCCAATCAAAACTCTGCCCATTTTTCTAGCAAAATCCTGTAGAATAATTATCTGAGATTAATATTTACACAGGTTTCAGTTCACCCCAAGGATGACTTTCCCATGTTTCCCTGGGACATGCTGCAAAATTCAATCCCTGCTGAAATCTTAGAGCTCTGGCGAGTCACAGGGACCCAGAGCACATTTGGCAGCTAGAACATTCAGACTGTGTGCATTCGTGTTTACCAAAGTATTTTACAGTATTCCCATCATACCACACTGCTGAAAGGGTGATCTGAGTCACCATCTGAGTACTATAGAATCATAGAATTGTATAGGTTGGAAAAGAACTTTAAGATCAAACCTTAACCTACGTCTACACTTTTTTTAAATACCTCCAGGGATGGTGATGCCACCACTTCCCTGGGCAGCCTGTTCTGGGGCTTAGCAACCCTTTTGGGGAAGAAATATTTCCTAATATCCAACCTAAACCTCCTCTGGTGCAACTTGAGGCCGTTTCCGCTTGTCCTAGCACTTGTTACTTGTGAGAAGAGACCAACACCCACTTCCCTACCGATGCCTTTCAGGTAGTTGTAGAGAGCAGGAAGGTCTACCCTGACCCTCCTTTACTCCAGACTAAACAACCCCAACTCCCTCAGCTGCTCCTCACGGGACATGTGCTCTAGGCCCTTCACCAGCTTCTTTACTCTTTTTTTTCTATATGCACTTCAGCCCCCCAATGTCTTTTATGTAGTGAGGGGTCCAAAACTGAACTCAGTATTTGAGCTGCTGGTCAGGAGACATCAGCCACATAGATGGACCTGAGTTTTTTTAAAGCACTGTCTGGTGCAAAACTTGTTTGTGATAAGAAAGACTACAGTTTGCTGCTCAAGTAAAACTCTCAGGTCAATTGTGTTTTGTGCTGATCCCTGCTCAGGTCTGTCCTGTGTAGCTCCCAGGAACAGATACTCTGTATGTAACATTATTCTGCCACTGCCCGGACTGAGGGTGTATGTAGGGTCTTTCTAACTTGTTAGACACAAGTCGTATGTCATTTAAGATGCTATTTCTCATATCATACCATACTGAAAAGACCATGTGTTTAAAGATCTGGAGTCTGTGTAGGTGTCAAAAGGGTGTTCTCCATCAGCTGTTGTTTTGCAGAAAACACGTGCTGAACCTGGTGCATCACTGAAACAACTGTGCATGTAGTAGATGTACACAGCACATGGAGTGGGTTTTGATGCCTATCTGGCCCCTGCTCTCCAGGCAGGGCAGCTGGTACAGGTATCGCTGCCTAAATCAGGAGCTGTGAGTTATGGGAAACTTCTGTCCCTCCTTACAGGGCCTGTGAGTCCCTGTAGACATAATTCACTGAGGATGGATTTCAGAACTTTATCATACTCAGAGAAATATCAGGCCTGATAAAGACTTCATGTTAATTAATGAGTTTTCAAGGCATTTTTGTCTGGAACTTCCAAAATACTCTTTTTGAAAAATAAGCATAGGGAGCATTGCTTACAGATAACAGGATGTTCATGGTAGCTCTGGTGTATGTCATTGTTTCCTGTGCAAAGTGTTCTTCCACGGGGAAAATGATGCCAATGAAGAGGAAAGAAGGGAAAATCTGAGAGATCATGGGACACCCCTGAGTGTACAGGATTCATCTTCAAAAAACCTGAAGTGACTTTTGTCTGCAATAGGTAGGAACTCAAATATGCAGCACCCAAGAAATAAAGGTCTTTACCCAGGCAGTAAACAGAAGACGGTGATTACTCTGGAGCTGCATAAAAATGCTGAGATTCCTTGGCAATGATTTCATACCTTTTCCTGAGGCATCCTCTGCTGGTACATACAAACAGTATCTTCCCATGTCCCACAGGGATTTATATTTCTGTTAGTCACTCGAGGTGGGGCTGTGGGCAGGGTCAAGCAATCCACCTAGAGGTGAAAATGTGGGTGAAGCTCTCCCTCCCGCTTCTTTTCTGAGGGTTTCATTTGCTGCGTTTTTAATAATGAAAACCAAACCAAAACAAGAATGCAGCATCTGAGATGTTTAGAAAACACAGAGCCCCGCTTAGATGAAAGCAAACTGTGCTCCATCATCAGGTGGATGGAAGTCTGCACCCTCCTGTGTTTATCTGCTCCCTGCTAACCTCAGTTCACCTTTATGGCATCCAGGGAATCTTTGCTACAGGGCTCATGTATCAAAGGCTTCAGCTTCTGAGCGTCTCATCGCCCTGTGCTTCATCAGATTAGGTTGTTGCACATCCTTCCATTGATCCGGTGGGCTTTGGATGTGGGTCCTTTGTGCCTTTTCCAACCAGCACATCATAACTTTTCTCAGAATTTCTAGCTTATTTTGGACATGCGTAGCCTACCCCTCATATGACCTTGGATTCTTTAAAAATACTGGCACTTGGGAACAAGTCCTAAGAGGGCCCCCCTCCCTTAGCTAATCCAAACAGAGAGAGAGACAGCAGAAGAGGGGTGCTGAGCTGTGTGGAGTTGGAGGCAGTCAGGAACCAGAGGAAAGGAAGCCGTGGGGTTCTCCTCAGACTCTAAACAAATAACTCATTCTGCTGCTGAATGGCAGGGACTTTTTAACAAATAATCTAGAGGGTGATCTAAGGGCAAAAATAGACGAGGTTTGGGTTTGTGCAAGCTACAAAGCATCCCTGACCGGGTCAGACAGCTCTCTGAATGCAGGGTGTACACAGCCATCAAACAGCACCTGGTAGATTTTATAATGCTGAACAATTGAAGAAATAAGACATCTCTAAAAAATCCAGGTATAAAGCCTGGCTTCTTGCTTTATGGATGTGTAATATGGATAGGTTTATTGCTTGTGTAAAAGAGTGACAGGGCTGGCATGAGGGAAGCACGCTCTAGGAAGCTCTTTGAAGGCCATCACTACTATCAAAGAACTTTTTTACTTCTGACCTGAAATGTCCTCTGCTGTCCCAGGGCTTCTCTTCATCATACATCACCATTTCCAGTGACTGAAACAGTAGTTTTGCAGCAGTTTTGCACCGGGAAATTAAACATGTAAATTAAAACGGCTTTTGAAATCCAACTTGTAGAATTTGCCTTTACACTATATTTTATTTTAAAACAAACCCAAATGTTCCTTTTGCTTCAGGCTGTACATCTCCTTAATACACATTTTAAAGCTTAATCTCACATTCTTCATTTTCTTTGGTAATTATAGGCATAGAATCACCATCTCTTCATAGTTTAGCACTGCAGTAATTATGATTATTTACAAGATCAACTGAAGATGACCTGACATGAAAAAAGCAGACCTGAAAAAGGCTTGCATGCCCCAAACCTTATCTTTGTTTTTCCACCCTTATCAGTTGGCTTAATAAAAAGATACTATCTTACCTTCCAAACAACTGCCTTGTTTATATCATTAGATCATTATGATTTTAGCAGCTCTCACATCTTGTCTTCACCTTTGGATAGAGATACATTACTTATGTTAGTGCCTATAGCTTCTGTACTAAAGCATTATCATTGTCTTTATGTCACTCTAGCTGCACAATTTACGAATCTGAGCAGTTTCAGAGATAATACTAGAACAACTTAGGTTGGAAGGGACCTCTCAGTGTCACCTGATCCAACACCCACTCACAGCACAGCCAACTTCAAAGTCAGGTGCAACTTCAAAGTTAGATCAGGTTGCTCAGGGTCATATCCAGCTGAGTCTGGAGTATCTCCGAGGATGGAGACTCCACAACAGTCAATGATCTGAATCACTCATTGCTCTCTTCAAGTGGTGTGATACTTAAATACATCCCACCATGCAGCTATTTAGCAATAAGCTAATGGGAGTTCATGTACTTGCAATACAGTGCTAGCCCTTGGTTCTTCTGCAATGTTGCTGTTGCACATGATTCCTGCTTGCTCCTCGTTAAAAAAATAACCACCCTCGTCACTGGAGTGACTAAGTTGCTGGTACTTCATCTTTGTTTCTCTTGGTTTCAGAAAATATTTCCTGCCAGTTTGTCTGAGCATTTATAATATTTTGATATTCTTGCCCAGAAACAGAAAAGGAACCCCAAAAATCTCAATAAAACCTTAAATACTGGAGCTATAATTAAAAAAAAAGTAACTTATAAGCTTCAAAATGAACCTGAGGCAAAATCATAGAGAAAAAAACCCCCGTGTGCTTAATCCAAAGACTGTTTGCCTGCCTTTGCTTGCCTCCAATTTTACCTGATCTTCATTGACCTGAAGAGAGTTTTCATCTGTTCCACTCGCACGCTGCACATCTGTATTTAGAGTGCTCTTTGAGGTCCTGTGGACTCAGAGCTTTTTTCACACATCCAGAATTGCTTTGTTTTGGTTTGAGAAATCACTATTATGTCACTTGTGGACACTAGTGTCAAGTGAGTGGATAAGAAGCAGAAATGGTGGAAGTGATCAGGAACAGTGCTGCGGAGATGATTTTGGTCAGGGGAAGAAGTTTGCATAGGATTTATAGGGGGAAAAGTGAAGATCACTATTAAAACAAATCCATATTTGCAAGTGGAAGTAATCAGATACATGTAAAAGAGCACATTTTGCTCTTTCTAACATTAATACCATTAATAGTAAAATGAAAGCATATGTACTGCTCATAATGCTTGCCAGTATTTCAGTGTATTGATTTAGGTCTGAATAATATACTCCAGGAATAAAACATCCAAAAAGTCTGCATCAAGTCAGGGTATGAAATCTTTCAATGACAACACTTCTGATAGATTGTTGATTTCACCTAAATTAATTTGTATTTTGCTACAACAATTCTTCTGCTAAAACCTTCTGGGTTTTCAAACAGCAGCCTGTATTTTCAAATAAAGGGTTGACATTTTCCACTGAACATTGTGCTAAAAGCAATTTCTTTTCCACCGTTGTCAAATATTTCCAACAAAATATTACCATTTTTCTTCTGACTTCTCTTTGGCCCTGTCTTTGCAAGAACCAAACCCATTTTAAGACACTAATACAATTGCAATTGCTTTACTCCCACTCATCTGTCCTAATTCCTGTAGTCCAGACCTCTGGCCCTTCCTGATGAGTTGACTGTAACATGACTCATCTCCTTCTTGACCTACCCAGATGTTCTTATTTCATTTCCCTTTGCTGGGTCAAAGACAATCAGATCTTTTATTTAAACCTTTCCAAAATGAAGAAAACCTAAAATTTTTAAAGGGCAACATATCATCACCAGTGACACAATTACATGCTCTCATACACAGCTTTGTTGACCTGGATTTTGAGTAGGACTCAGCTATTTGACGTTGATCGATAACATTTGTAGCTACTTGGATTAAGACAATACCAGAATAAGCATGACATATCTTGCAGATTTTGTAAGGTCAATGAAAAATTTATTCTGTGTAGCATTACACTGAGGCTCAATGTAATACACTGACTTTTCATCTTCCTTTGAAAGAGTAATTAGCAGCCACATCTGAAAACGAGTAACTGGCCCTACTGAGCCAAAGGTCTAGCTTTTTACTGCCGTTACTTTATATATCACAGAAATATCAATATAGCTTAAGGCCAGCCATTCAGGTTTCTGTCTACCTGCAGATTCTTGTCATGTCCTCTTTTTGCCAGGTCTCTTGAAGGAATTTATTATGGTAGTCATCATTGTCTTGTGTGAAACATCATGAAGCAAAGATAACAGGATGGGAGAGTTAAGCTGGGCAGGAAAGAAGGATTAAAGAGGGGAATGGAAACAGACTGGAGAAAGGAGATGATTTGTTTCAATAGGTTGGCCAAGGCAGGCAACATTTTTTTTTTGTTTTTCTGTGGCTCAGTGTCAAAAACTCTATTATCAACCAGCAGACAGTAGAAGAAACAGTTTGCAAAACATGAACATCTCAGCTTTTATGTGCCTGGCATAGATTTTCCTGATTTTTTTTTTCCATATATATATTATTTTCCTCTTCAATTAAAACAAAACACAACCTAATGGAAGAGAAGTAGCCCAGGACAGAAAGATCAGTGTGATATATACACCAGTCCTTTCTTTGAAAGTAGAAACCTCTACTTACTTGTTCTGGCACATAAAAAGGCGAAAGAAAATAAAAAAAAAAAAAAAAAAAAAAAGACAGTCTTTGCTCATATGTGAAGTCAAGCAGGAGGCCAGCTCTTGCTTGCCTTACTCCCATTGAATAAGCCAGCTGAACTTGAATATTTGGTGTGAACTTAGAGTGAAGCTCTGGAATGCACTCCTGATTTGCAAAGGGAAGTCAGTCCCCAAAAGAAGCTTCACTTGGATCCAGGTGCCCCTCGTGTGTAAATACAGATGCAAAAGGGGTGGTAAGCAAGCCTCTTCTATTGTGTAAATTAGTTAGTTCTAAGGTGGGGATTTAAGGGGAACTTTGTCCTGCAGTGGATAAAAGTGAGTGAGCTCTTCAGTACAAAAAAAAGAGTCAAGGAAAGAATGTGCAGCTAATCCAGATGAAAGACCTACAGGCAGTCTTTAAAAACATGTTAGTACAACTGCCTGGGAAGTTTCCAAATGGATGCCACATCTTGAACATCTTTCACAGCTTTATATCTGCCTTCGGTATGGAAATGAGAGAAGGAAAACGCTGATAGGAGAGTTGAGAGGAGCAAGTTGGGTACTTAGAAATGCATTTGTTGTTCTCTGGTGTTTGTTCCCCCCTCCCCTTAAACCCCCCACAGCAGTTTATCATTTTTACAGAGATCAGTCTGTGCCCTGCCAATTGTCTATCTCTAAAGGGCTGGACTAGTGACAGGTTTGCAGTCCTAGATCTCTTTTGAGATGTGAATTCTCAGCATCAAGGTCAAAAGCAGGGGTCATGATCCCGTGCCTGCCTATCTTTCACAGTGCTCCTGGCTACATGTACTTCTTTTTAGACATGGCAGATGGTGAAATACTAAAAGTATAAAGGATTACCCAATCTATTCAGTAGCTCAGCTATATGTGTATTATTGTTATTTTGGAGCCAGGGAGGCCTTGTGACACCTTCACTGTGTCTTTCACATTAAGATGCCCATAGATACGTGAGTTTGGAAGGCTAACAGGGAGAAAAAAGAGGGGTTTGCCCTGTTTCAAAGAGCTGCAAAGCACCCCCTCCAAATGCCTTTCCTGCAAGTTTTAACGTAAACAAAATCTATGTCTTTTTACCACAAAGGGTATATTATTACTGATTTGAAATGAGCCGTGGGTGTCCAGATCATTCATTACTAACAATGTACCAATCCATGTTTTCTTTAGACCAAAACTCTGAAATCTGAGTAAGATCCTAAAACTTCACTTAAGACTAAAACTTCTTCTAGAACTGTTTGGAAAACTGCTGTGCAGATTTACTGTGGTACATGATGTGTGAGCAGAGGGGATTAGAAAGTGAACGAGCATAAAAGGGTGTCTGTCTCATTCTGTTAGAGTGCTAATAATTTTGGGTTTTTTTCATATTTTGATGTTTCTCAGTGATATCCAAACCTAAAGTTTATTGCTGAACTCTGAATCTGAGAGCAGAAAATTTTTTTTTTAATCAAACCAGAAAATGCCTTTTCTAATTTCAGGCATCGTCTAGAAGCCTTTAGCAACTACTGCAGGAGGATATAGACTGAAGTGCTACTACGTTGATATCAGTTATAGTGGAGTACAGTTCTGAAACTTCGGAATCTTGAAATCTTGTAATGTTCCCAAACCACTCACAAATGTCAAAATACTCTCTGTTTTCATTAGAAATGCAAAGGCTGGAGGTGTGTGCACAAGAGGACATGCTGCCAGGCTATGATTTGCCCTCTACGGCACAATTTATCCTGTCATTAAGAAAAATGGAAAAGACAGGGAGAAAAGGAGTTGGACTGCCATTTCAGAGAGTTGCAGCCATGCTGCTTGCAGGCTGTTGTGCCTTCATGAGGAAGATGACATACTCTGGTATCACTCTCACCAGAAAAATGAGAGCAATGTCTCAGCACCCAGGTGAAGAGATGCAACCACTGCTGGAGCAAACAGTGCAACTGCAGCAGGCACCAGCCATGAGGATGGGTTACCTAGACACACCTTAGGACAAGAGGAAATGGACTCAGGTTGTGGGAGGTGAGGTTTAGATGGGACATTAGGAAGAATTTCTTCACAGAAGGAGTTGTGAAGCACTGGAACAGGCTGCCCAGGGAAGTGATGGAGTCACCATCCCTGGAGGTATTCAAAAGATGTGTAGATGTGGTGCTAACCACATGGTTAGTGGTGACCTGGCAGTGCTGAGTTAACAGTTGGACTTGATGATCTTAAAGTCTCTTGGTTTCTTCCAGCCAAAATGATTCTATGATTCCATGACACAGGCAGATCTGAAGGCTTTGCTTCTGTTCTCCTCCAGAATAGAAAGCTTTTGACTGTCATTAATGAGGATATGAAATGACAGTAACACCAACAGACTGAAAGGCAGCAATTTCCTGGGCAATGGAAGTGTCACTAGGAGTATATGGTTTTATGGATAATAGCTCCATAATATAGACCACACTAAAGGCTCCGGGGCTACCTTCATTTGTCAAATTATGTTTGCTGTTAGCAGAAAGCCGCAGCAAATCTAAGACCATAATTTTCTGCTTGCACAACATTTTAAAGCTCTCACCTGAGCAATCAAAAATTTGCTTCTGAATACCACAATATTATGCAATGCAGGTATTTTTTAGCACGCAAAGCTAGGCACACTCAGCTGAATGCTGTGGTGGTCAACCTTAGGGACATAATCAGGGATTGTTCTGTTAAACTCAACAGATGATACTGAAGCTCTGGTCCCATCCTACAACCTCTTGGAAGTTTTGCCTCCATCACACAGAATGTGAGAGAACTGAATCTCCCCAGACCAGAGTTTTTCAAACCATAGTCTTATCCATGTGAATAGTCTAAGCTGCATTGACTGAATGCAAACTTCTAGAAGGTAAAACTAAAGTATCATTTCTATTTGCATCCCAGACCAGAATCAGGCCCAATGTATTTAAATAACCCTGGCTTTAACTTAAAGGTCAAAGGAAAATGAGTAATGAAGTAATTCTTAAACAATGCAAAATTCAGAAATGTTTCTGGTGTGCAATGTATGTGGCTGTTATGCTCCTTGTGCCACTAGAGTTCATAAATACAATGTAAAGGAAATGTCCTTTCATCTAATATTAACAATCAGAATCTGAAAAAAAGACCATTGACCTTAACATGAACAGAATTCAAATGAGTAATAATTTCCTCCTATTTTTAAAAAGCTTTCAATAAATTTATTGTTTTTAGTTTTCATTGGGCTTGGCTGGTGTGCTGGGAACACTGCTATTTGCTTATCAAGCTTCTACCCATATATATTCTGTGTTAATGAAAAGCACTCTGGCCTGGTGCTGGATGTGATAGGGCTGTGCTCCTACATGCACTGTTGAAGGGTGGGTGGAATATTCTGTATTTTCTCATGCACTATATTTCATTGTGGATTTTTTCTGTGTGGGTGAGGGGGGAAGTGGATTACAAAATTAGGACTTTATTTTAGTTGCAGTGTAATTGCTCCAGCCTCCTTTAGATGTTTTGAGTAACTTTAGAAGTAACAATGCACAAAAGCACAGGAAGCAATATGAGAAGCAAGCCCTTACCCAGCCTAGTTAAAATACTTTGGCCACAGTTTACAGAGTTGAATGCACAACATTAGGCACCAAGACTTTGTATTTGGATCCCTAGAGAGGCTCCTTTCACACCCACAGGTCCCATTGCATCAGTTCTGGCATCAATGCCACGGAAATAAACCCAGAGGACTGAACATATAGAAAAAAAGCAGTCCATAGGATCAGTTTGTCCATAACAGTCCATGGCATTGGCCAGGTTGTCCCCTGGCCTGGTCCTGGTTGTCAGCACCTACAATCTGGAGCAGTTCTACAGGTGAGCAGGAGGTGCCCACGTAAAAGATTTTGACCTAGTTCACAAGCATGCCTCAGCCAGAACAAGACGAGAATTTTTCCCATAGTGAGAGGAAAACGGGGCCTCTAATTTATCTCTTTCCTTCTAGGAAATGATTTCAAGGGCAGAAATTGCATATCCTTGGGCACGGAACAAATCTAGCTCTGGTCTTTCCGGTGCTGCGAGCAAGTCACTGCCTATCCCAGGGACAGAGTTTTATTCTGGTTCAACCTCATTAATTTAGTCACTGGAGTGCTGTGGAGAGGATCTACATAACTGATGAATTTGGGTTATTTTAATGAAATTACTGCACCACTGAATGCTGTGGTTGAGCTTGTTGCAGCCTGGAAATATCCTTGACACTTTCACTCTTCCTGCCCATATCTCTGAGAAATGCTAGACAGCATTCTTCTGGGCACTGCTTGAATGCCAGAGTTTCAGAGGATGAATCTGACCTGGAATCTGAAACTTTGAGGTCTGAAGAGAAAAGGAGAATCATGAGATGGGAAAACAAAGAAAACCAAGATGTTCTCACCTTAAGAAATACAAAGTTGGAGAGGAAACTGGGGCAGAAGAGAGAAACAGAAGGGCACATTTTATAGTGAAGCTATTTTCACAGCTCAGGATCAGAGAAGCTGGATGCATAGGCTAGAGAAAGTGAGATCCTCCGATCCATGGGAGAAGCCATGAGCTGCAGAGAGGGCCTTCTCAGAATCACTGATCAAAACCTACAGAAGGCTCAAGAGTGGTGAACTTCATCACAAAGCTCCATACTGCTCTTCTACCATCTCACCTCCATTTGTGTTTCTTGCACTGTTGAAAGTAAAGGCTGACTACAGGTAGAACCATTTATAAAGTCTTGAGTATTCTGCATTTTGGCACTTCTCTGAAGGAGTAAACTGTAACCTACAGCACCTGCAAGCCTGGAGGTAGGGAAATGTTTGGTCAAGCAACTGAATCTATATTAGGCTGTCCACACAAGGAACAGGCCCATTTCTAGGAAGGAGAGATGATAAAAATATGTCAAGTATGAAAGAAGCACATAGTAAGGGAGTAGCTTGGGGTTAATCAGACTCAGGAAGATGGAGACACTTGAATTTAACAAACCCCAAACCGTCAGCCTGTTCCTGGGGAGCTGTGAGAGTTTTATGACTCCTGTTTGGTGTGACTGTGATGAACTCAGTGCTTTCCACCCATAATTCTAGCACGCGTGACTAGCTTGTGCCTTAAAGGCAAGGTTTCACACAGGAGGGAGACCAAGCTAAGCCCAGATGTATTTATTTGTGCTGTAGCGGCACCTAAGGGCAGCCAAGAGCCCGAGTCAGTCTGTGATCAGTACCAGAGCCTACCTGAAGCAAAAACATTCTCTTGCCTCTAAGACAAGTACATAAAACAAAGATGTGGGGACAAGTGGTGGCTGTGCTGAGAAAGGAAAGGCTGACACATGGGAAGTGGAAATGTATGTTTATTTACTTACTTTAATAATTAAGGATTTTCCTGCCTTGCACTTTTGCACTCGTACTCCTGTCCAAAGCTGTCCATGGGTACCAGCCTACTTTGGTTTGTTTTGCAGACTATGAATCAGATGTCTTTTGGGAACTATTACAGAAGACAACTACTTTCCTGTGGTGAAATGATTATTTGGGTGATCCTGCCTTTCAGAGGATGCATCTCCTCTGGGTGATCCAAAAATGCCAATAAAACAGGAGATATTTACTGTATGTATTGAAAAGACAGAGAGTGAGCTCTTTTCTGATGTATGAGAAACATTCAGCTGGACAATAAAATACTTTCCCACCACCTTCTATTGCTGTTACCTTTTCTTTCCATGAGACACACGTGAGTTGGGACTAGTTTTGATGTAATCGATGCAGTTACCCAAAACGCAGTTGAATGACTCTGATTAGCATCAGCCAAAGATCTGGGCCATGGACTTTCAGTGGAGCCTTCTTGTCTCAGAGCCATTGTTAATGCTTCCTGTTTATTGCAGTTCAGCACAAAGCCTCACAGGTCCTGTCCACATAACAAGACAGCCAGAGAAGCCGAACCATTTTTTAATAATGGTGCCTCGCCAGCTTTTTTATGTTTCCCATATCAATACAAGAACTGAAACACCTACAATGTTCTCAGTGCCAGTGTCCCTTCCTTCCAGATATTCAAGTATAAGTTTGACCATTTCACAGAGTGATTTTGAAGTAACCTTATCTTTCTGGATATTTTTTTACTATGCAGAAGATTAGCTCTGGGCACTTAACTATTCCTCTAGATAAAGGCAGATCTAGGGTACTGGGTGGGTAATTTATCAATACATCACAGAAAGAAATCTGAAGGACTTGAGGTAGGAAAGATGCATGAATCTCAAAGGGCAGAACCACAGCCAGGAGTGGAATCAGGCACAAACCTGAAGAAGGGAAGGAGCTAGCTGAAGCCAGAGGACTGAGAAGGACACAGTGCAGAGAATAGGGCTCTGAAGGATAGAAGTACTTAATCATACTGGAATGCCTCAGGGTCTGCAGGGAACACTTTGCCTTCCCTCACCTTGTTACTATTAGAGAGACATTTCCAAAGGTACAAGAGACAGCTGAGTGTCCAATGCCCGTGATTACTCAGCGGGAGCTCCCTGAACTACCATTGTCTTTTAATGGCACTGAATGTCATTTGGGCCTGAAAAGAAACACAGTTTAGGACTGGGTTCCAGTTTGCTGTGAAAGTTGCTAATGGGACAAAGTCAAATCTAACAGGTGCTTAAGATGGAAAGTGAGAAAAACCTGTTGTTAGGGCTAGACAGTGCAGTAGTGCTGGTGGGAATGGGTTTATACACAAGTCATGAACTGCACGACAGTTCCCCTTAGCCTCTTGGCAAAGCTGCAGCATATCCTGATTCTTGAGCTGCAGGAAGTGAGCAAGGCACAGGAGGGTGAGAATTGCCTGGCCAGGGTATGTCTCGAACCATAACACTGAGCTTGTGACATGGGCATGGGCAGAAAGTACACGACCAGAAGAAAATGCAACAGAAGCCTCTTAAATACTGAGCTACACAAAGAAGGTGAGCAGAGCCTGCCTGTTCACTCAGTCTTCTAATCCAAGAGCTAGGGTTGTCATATGAACATGGCAGGGAAAGGCTCTGAACAAATTAAAGAAGGCACTCCTCAGACTGCGTAGATGAGCTGTGGAACTTTTTCTTGTGGGTTGTTGGTGTGAGAGGTGCAAATGGGTGCAAGATGAAGCTCTACAAGGCCATGCATGAGACATCTCTTGAAGATGACTGAATAGGTAAAGACTATCCAAATTTAGAATGTCCCTGAACTATGAATGAGTTCTGATTTACCTGGGTGATCTCATAGTTACTTGACATGTTCCTATAGTCCACCTTAGGCATTTACTATTGGTCACTGTTGGAAACAGTATACTGGACAATATTGACTATGAATCTAATCCAGTATGGCCATTCTTACAGCTAAGTGCAATTAAACATTATTATGCAAAAAAGAGAGATCAGCGGCTCCAGTTTGATACTAAAAAGCTGTGGCCTCTCTGAACACCTTCAACCTCTAGGCAACATCAACATGGACAAACTGAAGGAAGCTAGAGATAATTAATTTTGATTTTGTCATCCTAATGAACAAATAAGCTGGGGCTGCCACAGCACTTTCTCTTACTATTTGACTTAAAAGTATATGGGGATTGTCATGCTTTGACTTACTTGATTTATTTTGGATTTGATGGGTGTTATTCTTTGGACACTTAATCTACAGCTAACACATGAAGAGGAGAGAATGATTTGTGTATGAACGCAGTTTCTGAAAAGGAGGCAGCAGGACTGCAAGTTCTCTGCTACACAGACCCAAAAATTGTCACAACGGCTTGTAGCAGAGCCATCTACTGACGCACAGCTATTACTGCATTGATATTGCCTGTCTGTGCTTCTTCAGAGGGTCCTCAAGAGCCAGACTGCATCCTGCCTGTGCTAATGATCAAAATAATGATTCGCTGTAGGAAGCAGGCTTTTAATAGCAATGTGCCTGCGAGTAAAATAGTCATAGGAATGGAAGCAGAGATGATTCCTTGGCCTGGAACAGAAGGTTGGCTATCGTGGAGGCCAGATAGTGTGATAGCTCTGAACACTAGATGAAGAGCACAGCCGTGAGAATGGTGTTATTTGATGAGAGCTGGGAGCAGATGGGCAGTGTGGTTAATTAAAGGGCTAGGGATAATGTTTCCTAAATTAAAAAAAAAAGGAAAGTAGTTGGAAAAAATTTTAAAAAACCATAATCTGCATGTATCTCAGAAGGGCAGAATTGAGAGAGTGGAAATTTATAAAAGAAAAAAAAAATTATTTGTTTTCTTTAAAACAGTGGAATATTTCTTGCAAATTAGGTAAGTACTTTTAAAATGGATTGCGATAAGCTTATGTAGGCGATTGGATGGCAAGGTTACCAGCAATGGCAAGGGAACAGAATGAGTAACCTAGGAGGCCTGATTACTCCGATGTGCCTAATCTCCATTAGCACGGGGAAAGATGATCCACAGTACACCAGCTACAGATCTTGTCCAGGGAATTTGTTAGCTCAGAGATCTTAAGAGAACGTGGAAGATCTGCTGTGCAGCCTCTGAAGAGGGAAACACAGCACATCTGATCTGGAATTTTTACTGTTGCTGTTGAGCATTTACACTGCGGTGGTCCTCAGGGGTTTCGGCTCATCAAGATTCAGATGCTCTTAGTGTTGTACTAACAGCTCTCTTGGTTGATCCTGCTGCTGCAACTTAATTTACTTCTCAGTCAGATAAAGGGTGCAAGCAGAGGTGGAGAGAATGTTTGTTAAGGGAGCTTCTTTTGATGCCATATTTTTATATGTATAACTTATGATTCAGATAACCCCTATCTATCCTTTTAGAAGTACCCTATCTTGAAAATTAATTTTCCCTCAGATACTTCTTGTCTGACTCACTCTCTCCTTCATTGAGTGGTTGTATAGGCCACAAATTGCTCAGACTGTGGTGGAACTACCTGCTGAAGGAGTCTGGAGTGGAGAACAGGCCAGACACAAGTAATGTTGGGATAATAGGAGAGAAGCAGCAGTTCATGTGAGAAGTGGAGGCTTGTGGGATGTCAAGGAAGAAGGTTCCAGATTAAATTTTCCCCTATTGTACTCACTATTTAACCCTCACTGGTTCTGAAATAATTACGTTTTTGGCAACTAAACCCCAGATGTACTTGTGAAAACAATAGATTAAAGCAAAGCAAAACAGACAAAAAGAAATACCAGAGACCAAGTTTTTGCATCTGTAAGATGATGATAATATCTAGCCATCTATGAAAAGAGCTAAAAGTGAATATTGTCCACAGAGTTGTTGGTAATGGTAATGGTGAAATGAATTATACTGACTGATGTAGGGCTGCCTTTGAACAAAAACATTGCAAAGACTGCTTAAGAGATCTAAAGACTAACAATGTATTAATAGACTTGTTAGAAGAAATGAAAAGGAAATTGAAGTATGACTAATGCAAACAAATTTCTATGAAATAACAAAACCCCCCTGTTATAACCATTCCTCTAACCTGCTTTGGCAGTTACCATGTCAATTATGCTTTCTATGTAGAGAGTAAAACATTTTTAAATTAACAAAGACATTTTATAAGCAAAATTTCATTTGATCAGATGTTTCGAGTTGGGAAAAATATTTTTCATGTACTGTATGATTGCCCTGTGGTACTTACTGTACCAGACATTCTTGAATTGAGAACTTGGCACAATTGAGGCAATTAGGCATGTTTGAGTACGAGAACAGTCCAGGTTATATAAGACAGGCTGGACCGTGAATAATTGAAGAAAATTTGTGATCAAAATAAGAGGGTTTTTATAAGCACTGAAGGGCTGGGATTTTCTAACTGGAATTTTGTCTCCATTGAAAATGATTGGGTTTTTGCATTTAATTTGTGGCCCATGTGCCTAATTAGACTTCATCTGAGGCCTTCTATTGACCTAAAATTTGAATTTGGGGATTAAAACTGCGTACACGGTATTATTTATGTGATCTTTCCAATCTTATTTTTAACAGGTCTTGGAAGGACAATCTGTGACAAGTTCTGAAGTATAATGACGGTTCATTTAAAATTTGGTAAGTTTGGCTTGGCCTATTGGGAAATGGTTTATACCTTTATAATTCATGGGAATGTTATGACATTTCTCACTACCTTCTTTGTGTCTTTAAATGAATAGTTTCATTGTACATCACTGATTTTTTGGAGACAATATTATCTTACATACCTCAGAAGAAATCACTTCTCATGCCGGCTGCAGCTACAGTAGATAGCAAAGCTATTATCAGGATAGACTTGTCTTGAAATCTTTAAGGCAAACACTGAAACATGGTGTATCTATGGAGAAAAAGTAAATTGTAATTTGCAAAGAGTGTAAAAAATCTTTCCAGAATTAAAATAGAAGTCAGAAGATCCCAACAAGTCTCTGTAATGAACTCTGTCACAAAGAAGTGAATACAAAAAATATTGAAAAGTGGTTTGCTTGTTGTTTTTTGTTGTTTTGTGTTTTGTTTCTCATGTGAAATAAGCAGATGGATAAGTAAAAGAGACAGTATTCGATTCTAAGCAGAAAGACCAACTGAGGAATTAGATTGCTAACAATGATTTATATTCTGTTATAATCTAACTTATCTTCTACAAGTTTATACAGCTTTGCTTCAAGCGACTGATTCTCATCCCATAACCCAGAGTAAGAAACTTGAGTGAAATGATAGAAGATCTATCACTGCTTGACTCTTCCTGATATAAACATGAAACAAATATCAGATTCCTCAGCAGTCCTTATTTTGGCTGCTGCCCAGAAGGTGTTGTTCTGTTTGGAATGTATGGAAGATGATAGGTTGACCCATGGAGGCAATCATACACATGTAGTAAATTCATGAAATGTATTTTGTGTGCACATTGTAAGTGGATATAGGTCAAGTGGTCTCCCTGTAATGTGAACGTTGGCAAGCTCACACTGTGGCAAGAATGGGAATAATGTAGCTTACAGCACCTCACGTCATTCATTTCAGCAGAAAGATCAAGTGTGCAGTCAACAGAGGCTTCTCCCAGCTAAAAATGCCTATGTGCATAAAGACACACACATACCAATTACAGCTGTATTGCATATTGACTCAGGCATCTATATTAATGGAAAAAAAATTCATCATTATATAAGGACCAGCTCAGCATGCTCTTACAAGGCACGAGAAGGGCTTGCTTAATTATAAGAGTGACAGAGTGTCGCTGTTTATGCCGGGAGCGGAGAGATGCAGGAACATATAAATTCAGCAAGAGCAGGCAAAAGAAGCAACTTTATTAATTTACAACCCCATTTTATACCCCAGCCCCATAGGGCGATTGGTCAGTAATCACCCATCTCCTAGGGTGATTGGTTAAAGTCCTACAGCACCTATTTCAAAATATTTTTACAACGTACCATAAACAAAACTTATCGAAACACCATGTGCTAGCCTAGTTTACAAAACCGTCCTACTGTTTCTCATAACACGTGTGAGAAAGGCAGGGTTCTCACAGAATATTGTGAGAACCTAGGAAAATTCCTCTGCTAGCAGCTTTTCAGCATCCACAACAGAGCACCATGAAAAACACCTAGGAAACTTCTTCCAGTCTTGGTATCTATTAAACTAAAGGACACATAACCCTGCAAACATGAACAAAACCAGATAAGACCATCCCTAATGCCTCCTGTCACTATCTGTCAATAGAGATGCAGTGGCAGTATCCACAAACACTGAGCATTTACTGGTGTTGTCATTCATACAGCATCCTTTGGAAGGAAGAAGGAAATAAAAATAAAAATACGAAACATTCTTCCCCATGGAACTGCATAATCACCTATCTTGTTTTCCTTTTGGCTCAACAAGAGCCACATCCAAGTCACACAAGTATTTGTTTATCTTGAAATGTCTAAATAGTACAAATGAAGTGAATGAGATTTCTCACATGCTTAGAGTTAAACATGTGCTTTGCTGGATCAGAGCCACAGACCTCAGCAACTCATTGGGCTGAGCTGTAAACACAGGCTACATAAAGATACCAATTCTTTGTCCAAATATTGCAATATTGGATCCCTTCTATAACGAACATGTCTGCTTGCCAATTTCACTATATTATTTCACCTTGTGATAGAGATTTTTTCTCTATTATTCATGGCAGAGAATAAGACCCAATTATTTCATAACATGCATAATATGATACACCTTCAGACAAAAGATAATTTTAAAAAAATCATATTAAAGAGTACTTTTGCTATATTTTTATCATCTTTGACCACTCTCTTACAGCCTTAGTAAATGACAGTCATTGAATTCAAAATAATGAAAGAATGCTTTATTCACTTGTTACCAGAGATAATCTTAAGGTTGTCAGAGACAGCAGAGAACTGAAGTTCTTATCCAGACTCAATATTAATGATAAAAAGACCTAATAGACTGCCAAGTCCTCTAAGTGGAGAGTATGCACCATCATATGCAAATATTTCTGGAAAATTAAATGGAATCTTTGACATGTCCTTTCAGTAAGTATCCTTTTTCAGCCAGCCTGCAGCAAAACATCACCTTTATCAACTGGTGGAAAAAATGTTTTAACAATGGAGAGAACAATAACTATCCCTCTTGTAAAAAGACACCTTCCTATATAGAATGGGAAACATCAAGTTCACAGAGTAATGTCACTAACGATCATGAACAACCAGAAAAACTGAGTTACCCGATACACTGAAAAATATTCTCTGCATGGCAGTATTTTACTTAGGCTGACTCATCTGTTACCCATCTTGCCTTTTAATTAGTCATACTGTTAGGCAGTATCAGAAATGTGAATGAGTCTTAGTTGGTTTAAATTCCTGAGCAGGAATATCAAGCATGGAACACTTGACAGTGCTCACATATGACATGGGTCATGACTGTGTGCCTGTGCATGGCATCTTACAGCAGTTCCTGCAGACTGTACTGCAGGGTGGTAGGTACCAGAGGACTTGTGAAGGGAAACCTAACCCCTGCATACTGCACGTAAATCCTGCTCAGGTGTGGTTCACTTACCCTCCGCTGTACAACTACCTGAAGGGTGGTTGTAGTGAGGTGGGTGTTGGTGTCTTCTTCCAGGTAACTAGTGATAGGACAAGAGGAAATGGGCTTAAGTTGTGCCAGGGGAGGTTTAGGTTGGGTATTAGGAAAAATTTTTTTACTCAGAGTGGTGAGGCATTGGAACAGGCTGCCCAGGGAGGTCGTGGAATCACCATCCCTGGAGGTGTTCAAAAACCATCTTGATGTGACACTTCAGGACATGGTTTAGTGGTCATGATAATATTTAGTAGATGGTTGGACTTGATGATCTTGAAGGGCGTTTACAACCTTAATGATTCTATGATTCTGTGTCAGTGGAGCTGTATCTACTCTCTGCAGAGCAACTAGATTCAGGCCCAACCTAGAGACTCTCTGTGTATCAGCAATTAATCATACACTGGTTTTGGTAAAACAGTTAACTCTAGTTGCATGCAGGTGAGATAAGGCGGCCACCGTGTACACTTGCACATCTTCAGCATTGCAAACAACCATGTGGAGCCCTTCTCCCGTGCACTTGGCAGGCACTTTGGAAGAGAACTCTTTCCTGCACCATCAAAGGTGGTTCAGTTTCAATGCTTTGGAGAGTGTCCTGCTTGCTGACTGAAAACATGGCCCACTCCTCTACTGGGGGCCCTGGGCAGAGGCCTAGCGACAAAGCCTTTCCTTCTTCTCAGGGCTGCTGGCCCAGGCAGAGCTCAGGGCCACCCTATGGGGGAGATGTGACACTGTTGGCCCCCACAGCCCCCCAGCCATGGGGAATGGGAGGGTGTGCAGAGCTGGGGCCGTCTCACCGGCTCCAGCAGCCCACACACACCACGGGCCTTGCTGCCACCCTCGGCCCCTGACCAACACGCAGGGCTGCACCCTGAGACCCTAATGAGGCTCTTGGCAGGTAACAAAGGCACCGGCGTTATTACTTCCCCTTTGCATAAGCGTGCACAGTTATGGGTAATTATCTATCTGTGGTGTGCAGCACAGGAGGTGATGTTTAATTAATGTCTAAGGGGCGCATGTTCTCCCCCCGGAGACATCCAGGCCTCTCTCCATCAGGTCAGCCAGGGCTGTTCTCCCTCTCCTTGGCATGGGGAGATGGACAAGGTGCTGTGGGCTGCTCCCTGCAGAGCTGGGGATCAGCACTAAGATACGCCCTTACTGATATACTGCAGGACCTCGGCATCCCTCTCAGCCCGGCTGCAGCCCAGCTCCTCTGACACTCAGGGAGTTTAGGTGCCATCAGCATAAGGTACCCACTTCATGGGGTGCTTGCATTTGTGGTTTTTTTCAAAACACACCTTTTGATGTGAACACCAGAAGTCTGCCCAGGTGCTCATCCAGGTGTTTGTCCCAGTGGTCAGGGCAGGAGGGACTGCGGAGCTGAGGAGAAGCAGCATCAGCATTCAGGGATGGTGAGCAGGCAGGAGTAGAGGCACTACCTGTGCTCAGAGGGAGCCAGAAATATTCTAAGAAAGCCCAGGCTGTGAATGCAGAGGAAAAGCTAAGAAATGCCCTAGCTTCTCTCCTGCAGACCCATTGGCTAGCACTGCTGCCCTGAAAAACAGTGCCTATTTTCCAGCTTCAGTGAGGCCCAGGCACCTTGAGGCACCTCTGGTGCAAGGTACCAAAAGCTGCTGCTGTGTCCAAGCACTTCTACATGTGTCTGAGCACTTACACTGTTCCTGCTGTCTGGCCACTGGCTGGAAGAGAACCTCACACGCCAGCCTTTATCTGGCCTGTGAGCTCTTTAACAAACAAGGCTTCCAGAGGTTTTTGCAAGGAGGGACATATTCCCCCCACTCCTCCACTTCATCCTTGCCAGGACTGTCAGTGCTGTATGCAGTGACAGGACCCAGCATCTCAGGGCATTTGATGTCCTCACCTGGCATATCCCACAAGGCTCTGCCTGGAGTGGGCATTCCTTCCACACAAACTTGGTGGCAGTGCTAAGAAAGAATCAATCACACATGGGTTTCGTTCCAGAATTGTGGTCCTGATGGCAATTCTCTATTCTCAATGCCTTTCGACACAAAATGGTTGATGCAGCATTTAACAGAGAAGTGGCAGGGCACTTTATAAGTAGAAAATATGATGAATGTATGCAAAGTATGCTGAAAATGGATTCTCCGATTGCAGAGCCATCTAAAGGTCTGGTGCAATTTGACAATATCAAGCATCTACTGCATAGACCATCGGCCTGTTAAGTTGGCTGGCAGCATTGCTG
Source organism: Todiramphus chloris collaris (assembly GCA_025345505.1). Classification (NCBI taxonomy): domain Eukaryota; kingdom Metazoa; phylum Chordata; class Aves; order Coraciiformes; family Alcedinidae; genus Todiramphus; species Todiramphus chloris. Next base: position 9,110,223 of record JANVCC010000043.1, on the reverse strand, counting down.
CAAATGCTGGCAGGCCCTGATGCCAACCTGCACTGCAGAATGTTTGCAGATGCAAAATGGAGACCAGCTAGTTTTGACTTGTGTCACAGTTACACTCTGTACCTTAAAAATGGCTCTCCCATCCTTTTCTGAAGGAGGGTTTCTATCAATACTACAGCCTTGGCAGCCCCTATCCATCTGGGACTATTAACTGAGAAAAAAAGACAGAAAATCAATACTGTTGAGGGCTAATGAGACGAAACATGCACTTCAAGAGAAAATGTTTGCAGTTTCTCTTTGACATGTGCCAGAGTCTCATGTAAGATGGCTGCAGAAGGGATGAGTGGCAGAAAGACATTCACTCTGTGCTGTCCCCAGTACCACAACAAACGGTGACAAAATTGGGTGGTGTGATGTCTGTCCCAAACCCACCAGCTCGGACGCTGAATATTTTTTAAGTTGACAGCAAAGGTAATAAGTGAGTTTGTCTTATTCACCCCTTTTTTTTTCCTTAGATTTCTTCTAGGGGAGGTTGTTGATATTTTGCAACGTGTCTCTGCAGCATTTAGGCTGGGACACAAACCCTCTGTCCCTCTGGTTCTCTCGCACATATCAGCAGGTCTGCCTGGGAGAGCTGCAGCTACAGCTGGGCTGTCAGGGGAGAGCCGGGTCTTGTTGCACGGGTTTGCTACAAAACACAGAGCGCACACAGGGATTTTTTGAACCAATTGCGTAAGAAGTCCTCCTTGATCCCTGCAGCGCTGCCCCTCCTCCGCAGAGCCTTGCAATGCTGTAAATAGACAGACGATGGCACTCCAGCATCGCCTTTCCTCCCTTCCTACTGCCACGGGGACACATCCTCAGGATCAGCTTATTCCTGGAGCTCTGGTCTCCTCCACTTCCAGTTTCACTTTTTACTAATGGCCGTTTTGCACCCGTTCTCCCTTGAAACAAAATTATGCATGGACCTTAAATAGCTCCTCTTCATCTTCAGTATTGGATGCCTGTGTTATGTACACAGATAGAGTCATATCCCTTCATTGCACCAGGCTGTACAAGGCTCAGAGCTTACCCTTAGAAGACAGATTTTCCTCCTCTTTGATCGCTGCATCTTTCCCAGTGCAGTTCATCCGTCTTCAGCAGGGACTATGTATACCACAGGGATGACATTTCACTGTCACTTTGTACAACAGTTAGTATCTCTCTTGACACCGCTTAAGACCACATTTTCTTTTTACACATCTACATCACATTGGCAGCATATAATCATCCCATAATCATCTCATATGTACATGTCTTTTATCTGCTTCACTCAATTCCAGCAGAAGATTTCCCAGGTTATGGAAAAAGGATTTGACATCAGCTCCTTATTGCAAGACCCTGAACATTGTACTAGGGAATTTCATCTTATTTTTATTAATACTCCAGTCCTTGGTCTTGCTCCGTTCCTCTCAGACTGAATCCCCAATTCCTTTCTTTATGGGTGATGACTCCTACCTTTGTGGCATCAACAGGCCATTAATAATGACCTTAACATTTATTGCAGATCACTAATGCAAACATTAATTGTTACCACTGCTGATGATCTCCATTAACAAGTTTTCCCTGACTTGGTATTTCCCACCTTAACATCAGCTGTTGCCACATCCCCGTAGCCAACTCTTTATCCACCATACAGTTCCCTACTGTTAGACTTTCTTGTGGTTCACTCTCAAATGAAATGCAGTCCAAAAAGAGGGGACTCAGATTAGTACTATCTTTTTGACTAAGGCAGTGTCAGATGAATTGGGCAGGACTCAGCAAATCCAGTCTCCACCTTAGTGTCTTTCATTATGTATTTCTTTGAAATCCCAGAAGGATCATTCACAGGAGAGCCCTGGTCTGGAGTTGCCCAAGGTGAAATTACTCCCAGACTGAAGATGTCCCCATGCCATTCCTGGCTAGGTGGTGGAGAAGGATGAATTGCAGCAATGCCCGGAAGAGAGGAGAGTGCACTTGTACCAAGGTATCCAAGGCTGGTCTTTAACCACACCATCAGATTTTTCTGATTTATTTGGTGCTCCCTAAAAGGGTAGCTGGAAAAATAGCAGCATCTCTCTTATGCTGTGGTGCATCTAGTGAGGTTGGTGTTGGTCTCTTCTCCCTGGTAACTAGTGATAGGACAAGAGGAAATGGGCTTAAGTTGTGCCAGGGAGGTTTAGGTTGGATATTAGGAAATTTTTTTTTACTCAGAGAGTGGTGAGGCATTGGAACAGGCTGCCCAGGGAGGTTGTGGAGTCACCATCCCAGGATGTGTTCAAAAACGATCTTGATGTGGCACTCCAGGACATGGTTTAGTGGTCATGATAATATTTAGTAGATGGTTGGATTGGACTTGCAAGATCGTTTCCAACTTTAACTATGAGTCTATGATTCTATGTGCAGCTTCTCAGCTGCTGCAGGACTGCATGACTCACACCTTGCTGCACGGGGAGCAGGACCTGGGCTGTGGAAAGGTAATACCTGCTGGAAGTCCTATGGAGTGACAGGATTGCTGCCAGTTTAAGAGTGGCCAGCCCCACTCCAGGAAACCATTTTGCTTTCAGTGCAATTTTTCCGGTTAACACAGTTGCCCACCAAGCAACACAGGTCAGAGGGAAGTGATGGTGGATCTGTCAGCCCTTCCCTCCCAACTCCCGCCCATTCTCCAGAGAGCCAAGGAATGCAATAACCAGTAACCGATGTGCTGGGCCCTGTGCTGCCCTCACTGACGGTGAAATCTCTTTGGTACAACAGCCTACTCATAGCTAGAGCTTCAGGACTATCATGCACTAGTAACAGCATTCACATCCTGCTTTGATAATACGAAGGGGAAAGCGAGGCACGGTGACTTGCTTGAGGTTGGCAAGCAAAGGCAAGAACCAAAGCTAAAGCAAATGTTCCCTACAGGAAGGGTGGCAATGGCACGCTTCCCTCTCCTTCACCTTCTCACTGCAACATGAGGGCACCCAAGGGCTGCACTATAGAGAATTCGTTGGGTTGTCTGCAGCTGAGTCACCCCAGCTGAGAGCTGGGCTGTGGCGCACACACATCCTGGCACGTTGCAGGCATACAAAGTTGCTCTTATTTTAGACCAGTGTGCTTGAATTAAACTGGAAGGTTTTGCTTTGGATTTTTTTAGACAGTAGGGAGCACACTTCCTTTATTTTTCAGCAGCTCTGCTGGATGTATCCAATAAAATCCTCTGCATTTCAAAAAAGGCTATAAATGAAATGCTTGTGATGTGGCTGCGCCAGCTAAACAGGGAGCTCACTATGTGAAAAAAACTTTGTAGATGCATTTCTAATGGGGATTGGCTAGCATGGATTTGTGGCAAACCCTGCACCATGACCCAGGGACATGATTCTGATTGCCACACTCTGGGGCCACTGTTTAGTTAAATATTGCACAGCTTAAAATCTTTATAGCATTTATTTTCTAGAATATGTAGAAGTTTCTAGACTAATGTACTTATGATTCAAATATATGCAGTTAATTGATGTTTCCTGTGGCTTCCAGATGGTCTAAAAGGAACATTTCATATTGCCCTGATTACTAGCACAAGAAAGAGATTTTAGGAAGGAAATGGAGCACTTCAACCTGAGACAAGTATTTGCAATAAAGCTTACAAGCAGACAGGGAGGTCACAGAGGAAAGGACCGTCTGGGTGTTCTGCTCTGTCATCACGATGTCATTCTTTGGTCCCTTTCTTTAATGATTTTTAGTATTGAGTTTACAGAGTCAGTTATAACCAATTTTATGTGGCTTTACCTCATAGCAGGGGAAGACAACTGCTGCAATGACTGAACTGCACACATGCAAATTATGGCAACTTTGCCATCCACTTCTCCATAAAGGAAAGAAACTTGGGTGGGGTGTGTTGATCCTGTCTCCTGTCTTCCATGGAGACAGCAAGAGTCTGTCCCACACCTCCTGAATGCTGTGTGGTCAGAGGGAAAAGCAGAACCGGCTCAGGAGCGTCTCTGGAGCCCCAGAGTCTTGCCCTTTTGGCTGATACAAGGAGTAGTTTGGTAAGGCAACCTTAGAAGAAGGGTCCTTCTGGAGGCTGTCGTCAGAGTGCCTCTGTGCTGTATTTTCAGACCATTGCAGTAGGTACTGATAGGTGGTGTGTGTGAGTTGAGGGGTATATTTCTTAGCCATCAATGCCCCTGGGGTTGCCACTAGTGTTTTTCAGGATGAGGGAGTGTTACTTTACAGTCCTTGATCTGTCCCTTCCTATTTTATGTGACAGGCAGCAGATCTAGCCTTGTGTCACTTAGGCAGAAACATTTGCAATAACAGAAGTCATGTGCTAAGCAAATGCTTTCTTTACTTTTTCACTTCAAAGCCTGAAATTATCAGTGACATGAGGAGCTGTCGATGAAGCTGATGGTGGTCCACATATCACCAACCCCTTGTCCCACTTACCTCCAGCCTACAGCAATTTCCTCAGCTTGTCTCCTGAGATGTTTCTCCACTCCTCCTTCCAGACAACCTGGAACCTGTGAGCTCATGAGCAGACTCCGTATCTTGACCAAAGTGATGAAGCACCAGTGACTTTTTCTCCTTCTCCTGAGAACTCACTTGACTACTTATGGACAACACACAATGCAAAAACAGATCCACTCAAGCTGATGTGTACATCCCTCAGTGGCCTTGCCTGGCATGGCTGGCTGTAGTAACCTGTTAGTAACTGTTTTTCTCCAACCTCTGATAACCTTGACCAGATAAGTTTTGTGAAAGGCAGTACCTTGGAAAGACCTTCTTCTCCGGGATAATTTTATGCTTTGCTCTACTTTTCTTCAGATTCTCCCCTTTCTACTTTCCTTTCTCCTCCATCACTGGCAATTCATATGCACTTTTATTTCTTCAGGTGCATTTTAGGGTGATCTCTAAAGCACACATGATTACCTTGTCACCACATTCAGAAGTGGACTGAGAAACCAAGACTGGAATTAGTGACTCTAAGATCAAAATCAGATCCTGAAAACACTTTTTGCTTTCACCTTGTCTCAGGAGGTGTCTGTTTTCCAAAGACAGCATTGGTTTTGGCATTCCATTCACATTTTGAAGGTGCTTAAACCTCATTCTTGAGGAATACTTAGATGCATCTCAGTCTTATCATAAAATCATGGAATGATAGAACCATTTGAGTTGGAAAAGACCTTTAAGATCATTGAGTCCAACCATAAACCTAACATATCCAAGCCCACCACTAAACAGTGTCCCTAAGTGCCACAGCTACTCATCTATTAAATACCTCCAGGGATGGTGACTCCACCACTGCCCTAGGCAGCCTGTTCCAATGCTTGACAATGCTTTTGGTGAAGAAATGTATCCCAGTAGCCAACCTAAACCTTCCCTGGCCCATCTTGAGGTCATTTCCTCTTGTCCTCTTGATTATTTCTCAGGAGAAAAGACTGACCCCCACCACCACTACAACCTGTAGTTGTAGAGAGTGATAATGTCTCCCCCAAATATCCTTTTCTGCAGGCTAAATGACCCCAGTTCCCTCAGCTACTCCTTGTAAGACTTGTGCTCAAGACCCTTCATAAGCTTCATTGCCCTTCTCAGGGCATTGCTCCAGCCCCTCAGATTCTTTATTGTAGTGGTGGGCCCAAAAGTGAACACAGTATTTGAGGGGTAGACTCACCAGTGCCAAGTACAGGGAGATGATCCCTGCCCTAGTCCTGCTGGCCACGCTATTTCTGATACAGGGCAGGATGCCATTGGCCTTCTTGGCCACCTGGGCACATACTGGCTCATATCCAGTGGGCTGTCAACCAACACCCCCAGGATCTTTTCTGCTGGGCAGTTTTCAGCCGCTCTTCCCTGCGCCTGTAGCATTGCAGGGGGTTGTTGTGGCTCAAGTGCAGGACCCAGCACTAGTCTGGACAAGACTGATCCGATTGCTGTTTACCCCTTATCTGGGCCTTATGTTTTTAAACTGAGGTGATATCAGCCACTCCCCACTAATACACCAACTTAGTGAGCAAGGTAACCACAATGGGCCTGACTTTTTAAGCATTGAAATGACTGGCTTTAGCTCTGAGCAAATACAGCAGGTTTGGCACAAGTTCCATCCTTCAGAGAAAGGCTCTAGTCAACCTAGTTTGAAATCATTCCTGAAGACACAACAGAGGGAAAAAATTAAATATTCTTAGAAAACTATTTGAAAATTCATTCACATGAATAGATGCTCTAGATGTACTCCATGCCCTAGAAGTACTCGCTTACCTAGTTGAGGAACAGAAATAGAGCTACCTGACCTACCTTCCCTATTAAGCAATTCAGTTTAAAGCTTGAGCCTAGGGTGCTAGGTAGTTTCACTGTACACACACTTTCAAAAGATAAAATCACGTTTGGGAAACAGGGTCATGTCGTGTAATTCAAGCAACAAACCCTAGGAAATGCCAACTAGATCACAGGTTCCCTAAGACAGAAAGAGGCCCAGTTCTTCCCCAGGCAAATGGTTTGCTGTAAGTATTTCACACTGCGCTGTGCACAATGAATGACACAGCTTCTATACTCATCTGCTCCCTGGGTCACCCAGTGGGGATTCCTTCACTACAGCCATTCAAGGCAAGATGCTATAATAAACCTTACTAATAATACTTCCCAGCTCCACTGCAACTTTGTCTGCAAGCACTTTGCAGAGAACAAGAAAACCATTTGTCTAGAGAAGGATGAAAAAAGTTTGGACAAGACAGTTTGCTCAGCTCTCATATGCTTTTGCTTGCTATCAAACCACCTTAAGGGGTTTAGTCGGGTTTTTTTTTGATAGTACGGCCTAATAATAGCCCTTGGGAAAAACAAAAGAATGTATTCAATAGGCAAAAAAAAAAAAAACTATTTCTCCAAGGCATTCCTCATCTCAACTAGAGTATTTTTGTAGGGCTTTAAACAGGGAAAAACATACATTCTCTAAAGCTCACAAACATGTATGTATTTCCCTGATGATGCACAGAGGGGCAGGAGAAGTTAGCATCTAAAAGGAGAGGTGTTTTTACTGTGTTACCTTTCAGGGCTCTGATTGTCTCCTGATATTTCAATTTGCTCTGTTAGTAGGGACAGGGTGGAATTGGGGTTAGAAGGTGTACCAGGTCAGAGCAGAGGTTTGCTGTCTCTCCAGATCAGTTATTAAATGAGTCCTTTGGCAGCAGCCCATTTATTCAGCTTTCACTCTCACTTTTGACTGGAGACCTGCTGGGAAGCAGGGTGAAGACCCCTAACTTGTAATGTGGCAGCAAGTCGTTTATACCCCTTTAGTCCTGTCTGGCTGAGTGGGAGTTACAAAACGGGTCTCCATTAAGATGTTTTTAATTGAATTGTTCTGTAAGAGGAAGTCAAGTTCTTCACTGAGGCCTTTGGCCTCAGTCTCATTTGCTCCTTGCCCTCAATTCCCCCAGCCCTCCTGCTCCAGGAGAGAGGCAGAGCACAGAGGTGAATAGCTGCCTGTGCAGCCCCCTGCCCTGCAGCTCCCCAGCCCTCAGCAGCTCCTGACATGGAGGAGTCTCCTCCGACTCACCTCTCTGGAGAGCAGGTCTGGCTGGGGGAACAGCTAAGGAGGAAAAGAGAGTGGTGGCTTTTTTCTCCACCAGTGTTAGCATGTTGGCCCCTTCTCTGGCTCTGCCCTTTCTGTCTTCAGCCTATTTTAGAGTAAGGTCAGTTTATTTGTGAGGTTGGCTTTGTATATAGACTAATGCAATATTATTGTTATTAGACTATTTTTGCTTCCTCTTGCTTTCTAATGTTGCAAGATGGTGTGGAGCTGATCTCTGATTCTTTGTACACACACCATTTTAAAAATGAAATTCAAATGGACTTCCCCAGAAGTCATTCCTCTCTACCACATGTAACACTGATGTGAGCTGCTCTTATTAAATAATCCTGCTATTAGGTAACTTTTCCAAAGAAGCTCTTTCTGGCTTGAAACCTATGTGAACTTGAACTCAGTCCAAAGAAGACAGTCCCAGCCCTTATGGGTTCAGCTGCCTTCTCCTCCTTGACTTGTACAAACAGATCCCAGCTGGAATGGGTCCTTACATAATACAGCAACAGCTGCTGCTGGCCTAATGCACCTTATTCACTGCTCATCATGGACACCATGCTCCCACCAATCAAACCTTGCTGCACGGGTCAAGCATGGGCTCTCTGCTAGAGGGAAGAGCAGGGACTGCTGCTGCCTTGTCTGTGGATACTGGAAGTAGGAGATGGTACATGATGAGACAAAGGGCTGGAGAGTGAACACAGGAATGGTTTCGGACAAAGTCCATCTCTTTCTGTGTGCTGGATGGGACCAGCAATGTGTGCCAGCAATGGTAGGCATTACTTCAGAAGTTTGTGCTAATTGGAGCTTTTAAGCCATCAGCAGCTCTGTTTTATTATAGCTAGTCATGGTGGGCACCAAATTGGCTGTCTGACTGTGCAAGATGGTCACAGCCGTAATAACTCCACAAATCAAGGACTGAAACATGGCTGCTGCTAAATGCTCTTCCATGGTTTTGGAGTTTTTTTCATTCAAGTTTAAATGAGTTATAGCTGAGGCGACATCACTTTATTTAATCGTGGTTATTAGTCACTGAAATTTTCTTTAATTAAAGCCAGATCCTGATGCTGTTACTTCTGTTGAATCAACCCAGAGTCAGAGTTGTGACACAGGGAGTAAAGAGTGACACAGCTTGAATCTGGACTGTAGTTTATGAATTCCTGAGGGGTTGTGAGTCTCATATCATTCACCTGTGAAGTGCCATGGTGCTGTATAAACAATAAATAAACAAACACCATTTTTCATCTTCCTTTTTAATTTTTATTGTCTTACAGATTTGGGGAAAGCAGCATTTCCCTCTGTAATAAGAGCAATAATGTCCCAGGCTGTTTAGGAGTTACACAGACAATATTATACACCTGATTTAGCTAATTAACAAAGGAGAAGCCACGTTGTGAATGCGGTGTTTGCTTCCCACTGGCTTCTTACATGCTGTGCCTATCAAAAGAGAACAGCAAACATGTGTAGAGAAATTAGAGAAGCCTCTTTGATTGTGTGGACTTACCAGTAAGTGGCACTTTGCATTTTGTAGATCAAGGTCTGGAAATAACACTGGCAGTAATTATGCACATGTGACATGTCACCTTGATGCACTGGTATGGAATTGAAAGGGAGAACAAATTTACATAACTAATCACTGACAAACAAGATAAAGTGATTGCTATTAGCAAGTTAACTTTTCTGTACAATTACCACCCTCTTCTGAGATACATCACCTAGGATCTCTGTGAAGAACAAGGAGGGCCTGCTGTGCTTCAGACTCCACACTACCTTTTTTATGGCAAATCACAGAATGTCCTGTTAACTTACTTTTCATCCTTGGCTGTGAAATTTGGAATCATCCCATGGGAAGAAGCAGAGAGAACAAGGCTCTCTACCCCTGGCATATGTGTGGATGGAGATGATGCAAAAATATAAATTGTAAGGCTTGGTGGACGGTCTTAAAAACACATGGGGGGCCCAAACCAACAGGTGTTCACAAGTTTTACATGGGTTTTGAATTTGGATCTTTTAATTTTTTTTCAGGTTTCAAGGGGACACATTTCCATGCTTTCTTCTGAAGCTATTAAGCCTGGAAACTCTATGTCTTTAGCCCTAAAATTTTCCAGTTGGTAAGTGGGATCCTGTTGAGGTACTGTCTTTAAATACTGTGAATCTTGACATTAAACCAGTCATTCCTCTCAGGAGTATGCTCCTTTTTGTCAGCTGAATGTTTCTTGTCTTGGCAAACATATACACTTCTCATTGAGAAGAAAGTGACCTCAGTTGCTGTGTCTGGAAGTGGATCTGTGTGACTCCTTAGATCACAGATGGGATCAGTAGACCAAGAGCTTTTAAAGTTTAGTCTCAGATCAGTGGCACCCTCTTCTCTGGTTCACAGAAGGATCAGTGAGGCTCTTCCCTGGAGTGAAGCAGCTGGAAATAGTGAAAGGCTCCCCCAAGTTATATGGATACGTGGCAAGGTCTGAAGAGGCACATCTTGGTTCAAGGGCTTTCTTGGTTTGCACTGCTGGGGCTAGGAGATTTTGCTCTGCAAACTCTGTCCCATGTAAGTGCTGGAGGAGAACTGACTGTAAAGGTGAGCTGAGGATAAACAGAAGCAACTTCATGGAGTCCTTCTGAGCTTTTTTTTTTTTTTTATTTCTCTATTTTTATTTATATCTTTCCTCAGAGAAATGGGAATTTCAAACCTGTTCTTCAAAAATAAAGAGAATCGAGCCAAAAATATTTCATTAACTACACCATAATTTTTCTCCCTTCTATCTGGAACATTCCTCAAAGAAAGGGAAGGTAACTGTGCACAATTATCACAGACTATGTCAGATAATTGAAAGACAAGAATGGAGTGAAAAAATAAATAGTGGAGATGGAGAAAAGGTCCTACTTTGACACATGAAGCCACAGAGAGAAACCAGAGGATAAGGTTATGGTAACACAATCCCACTGTGGCTTCAGTTAGTGACACTTGGGCCAGAAGATTGTCTGAAAAATGTCTTCATCAGTTTAGCCTGGTTCATCTCACCTTCAGTCTGTTCAATGGTTCATTCTTCTTTGAGACAGAGTCATGTTGTCAAAGCTCCTTTAGTCTGGAGACTACAGAAGAGTACCAGCGTAAAAGGTGTTTGTGATGGTGGGCTGGGAAGTCTGTCTTCTCCTGTATGCAGCAATGCTGGACAACGACTGCAAAACCAGTGACCTTTTGTGCTGCATGAGAGGCAGCTGCCATGCCCAGGGAGCCTGTTGTGCCTCTGAGTTGGAAAGTAAGCTCTAAAAGACATTGACACCGTTGTCACGTGTGACCCCACTGACTTAGAGGTTTTCTTGTAGTGGTGGGCAGATTAGGGAGTGTGTTCTATCTGGCATGCAGACATGCTGTCCTGAGACTATTTAGTGTGGTTAAACTGGAAGCAAAGGGGATCCAGCAGCTCATATGCACATGGTGACCACAAAGCAGATGGTACTAGGCAAGGTGAAGCATCATAGCCCAGAAAACAAGCAGAATGGTCAAGTGTTTTCCAATCTAGGCAGGGCATTTCCCCCAGGAATCAAAGGAAAGTTTTATTCAGCAATTTTCAAGAGTTTAGGATCACTTTCTGTAGGATGATCACCACAAGCATTGACGTAATTGAGATTTTTCTGAGGGCTGAACTCTTGCTGGACCAGAGGCAGTAGGTGTAAGAGATAGCAAAAGAGAAGAGCTCCCCTCTGGACTGATTTCTGCAGGTCAGAGAAGGGAGAACTCTGGAGAGTTAAGGAAAGATCATTAACTTTTTACAGGTTTTGATGAACATGGCATTGGGGAAAAGCTGTATTTGCCAGTAGTAAGAAAGGGGTGACTTGGGTTTATACCAAATGTATGTCAGCAGACATTTTGTCTTTATTGTACAGCAAAGAGAAGAAATGGGGTCTCCGTGGAGGACATACGCTGATGGTGATTTAAATGATTCTTCCTGGAAATAACCCCACCCCCCTGGCTTTTTGAATGAGCCACTTCTCAAAGCAGAAAAGAAGGCAGGAAACATAACAGGATAGAAAGTCAGTGTGACATCTGTCTTGCATGTATGCTTATGTTTCGCTTTCTGATCTGTGAGTTTTTCAGTCACAAAATGACTAAATTTCAACAAGTTCAAATCATGCCTCAGATCATCCTATGCAGCGAGTTGTTTACCCACTATATTTCAGGCAAGTAATTTCAATATTGACAGATTGGCTAAAGCCCAAATTTGATATGCTGCTATTAGCATACTTTTACTGTTTCTGTGCTTACAAAGGAACCAGAATGTTCCTTGGCAGTCAAGGCTAATAAGTATGCAAATCATGATGTGTGCTTATAGGCACGCTTTTTTTTTTGGTATGTGAATCAGTATGCCAATTTGGCACTCCCCTTTCTGATCAGAGATAAACAGAGCTGCAGGGATTAGGGTGACAGATAATTTCTCCTGAAAACCGTCTGGGTTTTGAAACATGCAGAATTCTGTTTAATCCCCCTTACTCTGTGGAGTGGATTTGCTATAGGAGAACCTACTGACTGATGGGCTAGTACACAGGTCTCTGTGCCAGAATATGTGAACCCAGGAGGCTTTCTACTTTCTTAAGGTCACTTTCAAGCTTGTATCTTCAAGAGCTAAGAAACAGCTTCGTATCTAATGATTTTGGGTCCTGAAAGGAGATTTACAGCACTAAGGATCTGTATGAGCCAAGAGTATGTGAAACAAGATCTTAGCACCATCACTGATCATGGGTAGCATGCACATATTTCTCAGGCTCACATATTCGCTCTCTGTGTACTCTCTTGAGTCATGACCTTCTCAGTATGATGTATCACACTTCTTTAGTAGCTCACATCTCTTGCATATCCCCTCCAGACTACTCTTCCTTGTATTGCTGATCTCTGCCACAGGAACCTGTGTGACTGAAGCATCGCTTTGTCATATAAGGGAAATGACATCACTTTTCCTGTTCCTTCAGTGCAGTTTTTAACTGTGGACTACTACTCCCTTCCTTCAAAAGACTGATTTGAGAGTGGACATCTGAAAAACAAGAAAGCATTTAGACATTACAGCAGCAGAGGTGACTGACATGCATAAACAGACAAAATTATACCAAAGGATACTAAAGAAGATCAAAAGGAAAACTTAAGACTCCTTTCATGTTGCAGGTATTTCTTTCTCTCAGCTTCAACCAGTCCATCATGTCTCACTAGCCCTTTGTTATCTGTACCAGACTTTTCCCTACTTACAGTAATAGCTGCTGTTTAAGTCCTGCAGCATAACTCTTTTATCTCAAGGAACACTCCTTTGAGAGCATCAGCAAAAGGGCTGCTAAGCATCATCCCTGTTGAATGCAAACGGGAGTCTCTTCCGTGTTTGAATATCAATGTGTTTGTTCTTGAGTCGGGCCATGTAGTGGATGATTTGGGAGCTTCTTTGTGTGTGCTGCTGCTGATAATTCCTTTTATAATTCTTGTTATTGTCTTCTCACTTGGAGTGCTTGAATGAATGTGCAGCTTGCTTTCTTTTGGCTATTTTTACCTAGAGAAAGAAAATGAGCTTACTTTGTTCTTTTTTCCTAGTTTATTTTGGGTTAGATGAAGGCTTCCCTCACCACCTTTGGAAACCCCCTGAACTCACTGGAGTAACAGCCCGTAGGGCAACCTGGATTATAATATATGAAGAAAAACAAAAACAACTGGTGCACAGGAAGCCCTGAAGTTGCCTGCACCCTAGGGGAATGCCAGCTCATATGATGCATCTTTAAAAGCCTGATACATGTTTCCAGCTGCCAGGTTCTTGCTGAACATGTGGCAAGGCCATGTGCCAGATCAGGACCATGTGGGACCTCACAGGACCTTAATTGTCCGTTGTGATTTGTACAATTGCTGAAGGTCTAATCTTGGATTTATAAGTCCTGATCTCCGTTTTCTGCTGTGTGGCAGATGTACTGGGGCTAATCATTTAATCTCTGTGGGGTCTGTTTCCCTTCCCTAAAAGGGGTGCATTTTGTACTTGCTGTGAGAATAGGTAAAAAAATTAAAGCAATCAGATACAAAAAGGCAAACAAAGATACCTTATGCTAGAAAATGTTTGAACAAAAAAATTAAATCCTATGAGAAATAGGAAGGTACAGTTCTTAGTGAAAACATCTATGTAGGGGTCATTGAGATCAAATAAGGAAAAAACACTAGCTTTTGGAAAAACAAAACACGAAAAACAATGCCCATTGCTGCAGAAGAAAAAAAAAAAGTATTCCATGTGTGGAATTGTGTCTGAATATTCAGATTTATCCCATGTCTCTTAGATTCATGGACTCCCTGTTCAGTCACAATATTAATAAATGGCCATATAAAGGATTTTTTTATTCTCATCATGCTTTTAACAAATGTGCACAAGAAAATTTACAGCAGACTGCCCAAATGCCTCCCAAGACAAAATGATCACATCTTGACTAGTCTCAGGATGTTAAGACTTGGTAGAAGGTGGTCAGTGGCATGGATGCCAAAAGTGTCCTCAACTACATGTCAACTGCACTTCAAGAGCAGTCTTCAGAACAGCCCTAATCCAGGACTCCTTCATATTCATCCCACTCTCCACCCAGCCACTCCTGTACATATGGCTAAGCATGTCTACTCAGGTATAATCTGAGCTCTCCAGGCACTGTGCTCTCCTCCACTCATACTGACAGATTCAGCATACAGTGTCTATCTTACCAGGCAGTACAGTCATATTCTTTGTCTCTAAATCCTATGGAAATATTTCCAGTGGGCTCCAGCAGGCTCTAGATCAGAAAGAGGTGAAAGAGGCAATCTCATAACCTCTTTCAGAAGTACATCACTGTTATTTATGTTCTGTCTTTGAAAGACAAGCAACTTAGACTTCAATATATCAAATACAGGAAGATCTATCATATCTGTAGATAAGTTATTTGAACAGTTAGTTAGCCTGACAGTTTCTGTGTCTCATTAGTAGAGTGACCTGGTCCAGTTTCAGTTTCCAGCTGGCTCCCAACATGCAGTGCTCAAAGTCTGCCTGACACTTCCCTGGGTAAATCTTTGTAAACTGTGATCAACCAGAATTTTAACTTCAGACAGAGGTAAACTAAATATAACTTGTGTCTCTTGGAGGAATTAAGTATACTACATTGAGAGATATTTCTAAGTTTTAAGTCCCCCTGGTGATATTTTCTCCCCCTTTTCAATTTTTTCAACTTATTTTGTGAAATGTGGAAAACAAGATGGACCTAAATATTCCAAAAAGGGCCTCAGGACAGCCAATCACAGAAACAAAGTTGTCTCCTTACTCTTCTATGAAATCTCATCCATACCACTTCTGTATTTAAACTAATAGCCACAGCATTGCACTTTGGAGTACCTCCTAAGTGTCTATCACTGCTCCTAAACTAGTCTGAGGCAATCTACATTCCAGCATATATGACCCACAGCTGGCTGAGTGGAAGGCAGGCAGAAGCATTGTATTAGCTTGATGGGAGTTGATCCTTGCTGTTTTCATGTTATTAGTGGGTAGCACATATGGCTGGGTTTTTGATTTTTTTTTTTTTAATTTATTTTATGGCACAAACTTATTTTACAGTTCTTTTCAACCCTTGGTAAGGGAAAGGTTCTCCTCTCTTAAGCTAAGCCTTTGTGAGTATCATCATTCTCTCCACTACCGTTTTGAGCTCTCTGTGATATAGACACCCTTATAGGGATTGTTTAGGATGCTCTGCACTCCTTGTCTGGACAAGACTGACATCCACAGTGCTATAAGCATTTTTTTCATCCATTTTAATAACTAGAGAAGACTAGAAACTAAGCTATCATTACAATGTGACTTACATGTTGACTTCTGTCATAGCAAGTCAGTTCTGTTGTGAGCAAAGTAGTAACTACATTAAAAAAGGGGTCTCTTGCCACAGAGAAAAAGGTTAATTTTTCACAGTTTGTCTGTAGCAGTAGCTGAGAGTATTCCCCATCCAAGTCCTCCATCTGTACACACACTGTGGGATATCGCTATATAAAGAATTCCTGATTCAGCAAAATATTCCAACACACGCAGCTTTGAACATTCTTGAGGAAGTATTTGCTGTAGCAACAGAAAAAGTGTTAGTTCACTGAAGCAACAGTTGGCAAAAGCAGGATAAAGGAGGATGAGACGTATGAAAAGATGACATGAAATCAAATAAAAATAAACATTTGCCTGCTTGAATGGAAGCAGGCTCCTAGGAAATGATGTATAGATACCAGATTAGACACCTGATCCAGAAGAACCGTGCAACGAGAGGCAATAAGTAACAGATCTGAGATCTCTTAACTGATGACCTCCTAAAAGTACCTACAGAAAATACCTGCTCATAGCAGCATATAGTCCCCAGAGGCTTTATGGTTCCTCACAGTTGTAGCTGTTGCTGGTTGAACAGCACAGGGCAAAGAAAGGGAAAACATTCCTTAGAAATGTTACTCCCACGTGGCTATTGCTTTTAAAAGGTGTTTCTGGTAGCCATACTGAAAGCATGCTTGGAAAAAGATTTTATAAAGCATTTTTACAAAGCAAGGGATATCCATGTATACATGTGGTGTGATTTTAAGTCTAAGCTAAGCCTGGAAACAATGCAGAATTGTACCCAATACATATAAAATGCAGGGAAAATATATCTTTTCGTAATCTTCCTTATTTGCCTGTAAAAGGACCTTTTTCCTTGTCTGTGATATGAGCAGCTGCTACCATTTCATATTAAGGCTTCTCAAATCTTCAAAGTCCTGGAACATATTTTGTCATACATCCATAATGACCCATGGCTTAGACAGAAAAAAACAGAGCTTCCTCTAGCCCATTGGCCATGATATCATTCTGTAGTGATTCCAATCTCTTCTGGCCTTGTTAAGTTGCCCAGGCCAAATAATTTGTCAGACTTACCCAGGAAAAAATTACTTTATGCTTTTGTCAAGTGTCATCCAGTTCTGACAGCAGCATTCAGCATTCTGTAGTTCTCCAAACCCAAATTGGAAAACAAAGCCACCATCACCTTTAGAGATGGGAAATTACTGCAGTGAATTTTACAAGGGCTGAAATTCACATGTGGTAGCTGATTACTTCTGTCCAGTGTTTCCTTTCAATATCCTCTGCATCTGGATACCAAGATCAGTATTTTTTCATATATTTTGAATAAAGGTTATCTGCAGAAGGTAGACTTTCCCTTTTCCTGGTTACATCTGCATTTGACTATAAAAGATTTTAAGCTATGCCACTGCTGTTACTCTTTTCTTTTTTTCCTCCTTTTTTTCCTCACTTAGAAATGAGTGCAAATAAATGGGAAAACAACCTAAATACCAGGGTACAATTCTTCCCTAGTTAAAACACTGAAAATCAGTATGTGCTTTATGACATGAGAGGAATTGAGAGAGTCCCTAGTACCAGAACCAGCCATAATCATGGGACACCAGAAGGCCCAAATGATTTCACATCAGATGTTGTCTAAAACTTCATCTGAAAGCCTGCTTCCCTCTTCTTTTCCATTGTTAAGGGTCATGAAACCTTGGACATATGTGCACGTTCTTATCTTTGAACAAGTCTTGTCTAATGAAAATGCAAAATGGATGTGGAATGTCTGTGTAAACCTTCCTGAGATTAAATTGTAGCGTTGCCTCAGTCAATCTTCCACTGCTTCTACTGAACCTAAAACAGCAGCCGGGTGTGTTAAGTCACGGCTTTCAAAATATTTTAATTACTTTCTCAGAAGTCCTTTTGCCTGGAAAAAAAAGAGTCAATGTTAGAAGTAAAACCCAAACCTCTGTGCAACCACACACATCTGCAGCAAATCTGTAATCCCCAGCAGCCAGGGTGGGTGCATGGTGCTACACAGTGAGCGGTACACAGCAGCCTCTCTCCACACACCACGTTCCACAGCCACAGCAACTGACACATACAGCTTTCTAAAAAAAGAACAAGAAGTACAAGTGAGTGCAAGCAACCTGAGCACACCAATCTTCAGCTGCTGCATCGCACTTTCCCACCTTCAAATAGTTCTGCACTGTATTTAGGAAGCATCTCCCAGCTGATGATCTTCAAGCATCTCAAAAGCACGCATGAACTCAGGGCTGCAAAACTCTTGGTATAGTTAAGTACAATTACTCCACCACTGTCTTTTCCCCTTCTCCAAATACACAAAAGAGAAGACAAATTAATCACCAAGTTCTCCCACCTTTATTTAAGCTGAACATCTCTTTTGTCCCTGAATAGTCATCTGGATTCCTCCTGGCTGAGCACTGCACTCTGTAATTTGGGAAAGAGGAACAGATGCAGGTGTGAAATTGTTTCTATCAAGACTTGATAACAGACACAGAAACAAAACCTACTGGCCCTCAATTTGCTATTCTGAAATTGTTGTTAAAGTAATCCATCCAATGGGACTTTTCTGATGAGTATTGGCAGTAGTATGCTCAGCAAGGTTTTACATCATCTTTCACAAATCCACCATGTTAAGCCAATCCAGAGCAAATTTGGGCTTTTTTTGGTAGGTTATCTCTTTTCTAAAAATATGATGATGAAAAGAAGTGTGTTTGTACAGCTTAAAGACAAGAAAGAAATTGTAGTGTTAGATTCTCTATGGTTTATCACAATTTCCAAAGCAAGAGCTCTCTTTCTCCCAGTGCCATCTCCACCTTCCTAATCAGTGCTGAAAGTGGTACAGAGAAAAGCTAGGCTTTTGCCTGGGATGAGTTGATAACATCGATATATCAGTTGATGATGGTTTTGGTGATTTTGAGGGATTTTGTCCTCCTCAAATCTGTAAGACCTTAGTATTTTGCCTACAATAGTCTAACCAATAGGTAACATTTTTCTGCTACAAGTGTTCCCCTGGAAGAGCTAGGCCTTTTCTCAGATTTTCATGGATTATGTGTTCACCTTGCTCGATTCCCCCATTCCTCCCTCAAAATGCATTACAAAACAGGGGAAAAAAAGTGTTCCCAGGTAATCTGCAGAGGCGCATTATACTTGCTCAGTGCTGCTTAACAATTAGTGTCACTTGGCATGTTACTGTCTTTTTCCTTCTAGAAGCAAATTCAATAGCTGTTTCAACAGAACGGGGGTGGTTTTGGCAGCTATGTGACCCAGATACAAGCCTCAGTTTGAGTGTATTTTCAGCATTGCTATCTTGGCTTATCTCGGGGTTGGGGATCTGTAGCTCTCTGTAAGCATCCAGCTGCAGTGGAGTTAGGCAGCTGGAGTCCTGGCTGCTTGCTTAGGGCAAAACGTTAAGGGGCAAGCTGCATAGAAAATGCCCTTGGCAACTGCTCAATGGAGGGAAGAGAGGAAAGAAGGCACTAATAGTGGGTAAAACAGATCCTGGAAATAAGGAAGGGAAGAAGGACTTGCTGCACCTGAGCTGGGGAGATGCTTGTATTACAGTGGCAGGGTTATCTGAATAAAAGGGTTTAGGGTGGGTTTTCAGCTTTGCTTTGGGATTCCTCTCATCTTGGCAGAGCTCAGGGCAAAGAGGCATAGCATAAAGCTCCTTTCTGCTCTCAGTCCCAGGCCAGGGAGCTCTGCAAACCCTAGAATGGATTAAGGAGGGTGTTAACAGGGGGATTCACACCATCCTGCTTTCATCACCTCTCAGTCTGAGGAATGGCAGTGTCCTGTCAGAAGGTGATTTAGAGCAGGGCTGGGTGCTGCCCTGAATGTCTGAGCTCTGCTGTGCCCACAAAGGACTCCTCAGGGACAAGAGCCAGCAAGTCAAGTGCCTCTAATGGGACAGTGTGTTCATTATCCTGCCTCCAACTGCTGCCTCCGCCAAGGATGTGGCAGCGTGCTACACAGCCTGCCTTATCCTCTCCCTGGCTTGCTCATTATACTGAATTTTGTAGGCTGGCAGAAAGGTGTCTGTGCCAGCTTGTTGTCTCCTAAGAAAGCTCCTGTGTCATGAGGAGTCTCTGACAGCTTCATTTGGGCAGCTTTGTTTGTTCTCTGTGCCATATTAGCAGCACAAATGAGTGGAAACTGGACCAGCTATCCAACCTCCAACATGTTATAGGGGATAAGCCAGTTACAGTAACATTTCCCTGGCATTTTGTGACTAATGCAGGAGGTGGGTGTTGGCATGACTCAGCATCACCTCTGTGTTCCTTATTGTGTTGCAGATTGTGCCCAGCAGAGCTGGGGAGGAAACCTATCAGGTGACAACAGTGCAAACAGACTGAGAGGATGATTGTGGAGCTGGAAAACATGCCAGGTATGTCCAAATCCAAATGTCTACATAACAGTCACATTGACTGGATCAAGAGAGCCTGTTGGCTGCTGGTTGTTGGTTCTCAAACACTGTTCTTATTGTCCCTCTCTGGGTCACTTTGGGCAACATTTACCATGATCACAGAGGCTCTGTATGAAGAATGCACACAGCTGAAGAGCACAAAGCAAGTATTTACTATCTAACGTACACAGCTGACAGCTAAGAAAAATGAATGTCTCTAGGTGAAGCATTCATATGGCTACCGCCATATAGAACCTGTCTATATGTCTATAGCACCAAGTCTCGTGCCTCAGTTTCCCAGCTAGGCAACATGTCAGCAGCTTGTTAAGGCTCTGAAGGAGCACTTAGTACCTTGAGCCTGTTGTTTGGCTCTTTTTTCTGTTTTGGTTTTGTCCTGTCTACTGTGGGTTGCTCCCTTCCCACACATGTTTCTGACTGTCTCTGGTAGTGGACATGCTTGAGCAGGAGTGGGGACAGCCAGCCGCTTAGTCTGGACTGGAGACCCAAAACTAAACAGCACAGCAGTTTGGTGACCTTGGCTTTTGTCCACCATTGTAGACACTTACTGGGCTACAGGGGCACATGCCTATTAGTTGCCTTGCAGGTTCCCAGTCAGAATATTTCCTATATTTGTTTGCTGCTTTTTGGACCAGTCCCTTACAGACAACATCCCCAAAAACACTGTTGTGGACATTTGACCTAACTTGTCATGGAGAAACCCCAAATAATCCCAGTAAGCCATGGTGGACTCTATATTCCTTGCTGGCCATTCTGAACACTGGTCCTCGTAGGAAAGACAAACCTGTGTTTGGTTTTGTGCTCTTTTCTGATGGAGTGGTGCAAGGTGAGAGCAGTCTTTCATGGCTAAGTCCTTGCTAGCCCTGCTGTGATGTGAGGCAGTACAGTTTGCTTGCATTTAAGAGCAGAAAAATATTTTGCATTGACAACAATGTAAGCATATGTCTTTGCTGGGCTGAAATGTCCCTTCAAGACCAGTGACTCAAGATCCTCAGGGATGATCACAAGACCAGGCAATTGGGGCTTAACTCTGAAGTCAAGGGAGCTAATGGTAGGGCACAGGGAATGGATGGTTGCAAAGTATGTGGGAGACTTTAGGATCTGAGGGTTGTGTAGGGTAGTTGCACCTCTTCTTCCTCTCTCCTCTACCCATCTTCAATCACCAGGCAAAGAGCAGCAACTACTCCAAGATAAATGTGAGGTGTGTGAATGGGATGCATATGTGAGAATGAGGACTTGCAATAAGGTACATCCTGTCCAGCATGGACTTTAAGTAGGAAAGCCCTACTTGAGGGATGGCTTAATTTAGGTGTGTGTTGCCTATGAATGGTGTATTGCCAGGTACAATCTTAATGGAAAGTGATGGAATCTTGATCAATCAGTATCTAACAGAGCTGTCTCCAAATTGTTAAATGTTCATCTCCTTGATTACTGCAGTGGTCAGGGCATGAGGAGTTAGCTGGTGAGGAAATGGGCATATCATGCAAGCCATAAAGAATTATTACACTTATTCATATCCCATAACTGATTACTTCAAACCACAGAATGAAAGATTGTATTTTCCAAAATCCTTAGGCAAAAATTTTCTGTGCTTCTTATGTTCTCTTGTTTAAGCAAATGGGGAGCAACAAGCCATGAAGTGTCCCATTCTGCTGCACCTATTTTAAACGTTGAAGAATTATTTAACCTCAGAAATGGAGGATATTTTAAAGACAATGTGGTCTCATCTGTTCAAGGAAAGTATCAGTTACTTCTATTGTTGTTACAAATAAATACAAATAAATTGTTGCAAATAATACAAATAAAACTTATGCATATATAAATGGGCACTCTTTTCCAGCTGCACATTCTCATTATATATTTCCCCAACCCTCTCCCCCATGCTCTCCTTTTTCTCCATCTGTGTCAAGCACATGAGTAGATTTATTCACTTAAACTGAAGAATGCTTAAGATGCTTAAAATTAAGCATGTCCTTCAGGGGTTTGCTGGACAGAGGCCAAAAGACATGCAGTATGCTCCTGTCTTATCACATAGACGAGACATCCACTAATAAATAAATAAAACAAATTCTGGCATGTGCTAATGGCATTTCTTTCCCCCAATTTGCTAGCCTGTATGTTTTCCAGTGCAGATGTTTTTGAATGCAAACAATGAGAAAATAGTGCTAAAATGGTCAACATTTTGGTTTCAATTCATTAAAAAATTACAATTTTAAGAATGATTTCTCCTTAAATCTTGCGTCTGTGTGCACCTTGGCATCTAAAATGGCACCATTTATGGAGCCCTGAAAGGAGCAGAAGTGCTGACACATACAGCTTCACTCCAGCTATGGGGAAGTGCTGTTATATTTAACTCCAGGGATGTTCTTAATTGCCAGTAAAATTATAATTTCTTTTCTCCCTGTAACCTGAAAAATAGCTCCAGGGTTGATATTTTGTTCCAACCCTTACCTACCATTTCACATGCATTAAAAAATAAATACATTGTTTTAAACTTTGATCCTCCACCAAAACTTGTGTAAGCAGCAGCAGTTCATGAAATAATATATTTCTCATAATTTATGCAAAGAATGGAAAAGCATTTGCACTAACACTATAGATGGCTGTGCCCTGTCTGTCAGAGCCACATAAACACATTAGTGGATATCTGAAACTTCTGCACTCTTATAACTCTGCTGTGACACCTAACAGCTCTATTGGTCTAAAAACAGTGGCTCTGCCACTCTGAGAAATCCTGCTGGACAAACTATTTCTTTTACTTTACTGTTATGTTTTCAGAAGCACTTTAGAAGTCAATGATGTGCGAGCCTTGGCTAATGCTGAGAAGGCTGCTGAAAGTCTATACTGATTGGATGTTGAATAACCCTGTTTTCCAAGTGTGCCTCCCAGGCTGCCCATGTCACACACATACTGCACTACAGAAGATCACTAATACCAGCTCCTGCCCCTAGTTAAAAAAGATCAACTGTGAAGCCAGACAAGAGATCATGGCCATGTTGAGGATGAGAGGTGGCCCTGTAATCAATAGGGATCTTTCCCATGGGGTCAGCAAGTTTTGAATAAAGCCTTCAGCCACCAGGAACTGCCCATGGCCATTGATCACACCTCTGAGAGCATGCGGGGCTCCCTCAAAGGCTATCCTGATGGAGAACACATTGGACCATTCAAGTCTAGAGACAGCCATAATACAACAGATATTCAAAACTTAGGGGGCTGACCAGGTTAGCCAGTTCCTTTGTGAAATGGCTCTTGATGCCATTTATTACTTTTCAGTAGCAGCTCTAACAGCTTTCTTCTGCTGCTTTAACAGATATGTAATAAAAAGATCAACTGAAAATGTCCACTGTAATCCCCATGAGCTGAAGAAGCTCCATTATGATGCAGTATTTGAACATACCTCTTCCCCACCTCCAAAACAGTTGTGGTTGCATTGTGACAACATTTAGGGTGTGTGCATGTGTCTCTATCAGGCTCAGCATCCAAGCAGTATCTCTCAGGAGCAGATACTGGCTGCATTCTTGAGTATATTTCACTGGATGAGAAAGCACAGGGTTACACAAGACATCTGTCAAGTGGCTCTGGGTAAGTCGCTGATAACCTGTGTCTCAGCCCATTCCTCTTGCTGTTTGGAGCACACATCTGCTGCATATGGTGTAAATAAGGAGCCTACTTATGCACAGAGAACAAGAGACCTGATGAATGGTGGAGAAGTACAAGTTATAGGGAAGTAACCAGAGAAACTTTGCTGGAATCTTTTCTCCCATAAATAATGTGCCTTTTAACCTGATGTTGAACATCCAGCTCTTGTGCTGAAATATATTACAGTGAAATTCTTCCCTGTGTTACCTTGGTGGATTTCGCAAAACAGAGGCAATCCAGTCTGCGTAATGGCTTTGGATGGAAATGCAGACCTACAGCATACAAGAGGCCCCCCTTTGTTGAAAACTGCTATTCAGGAAAGGGCCAAAAAAAGCTTGGGCTAACACAAAGGCCCTGTGGGACTTTCTGCTCTGGACATGATGTTTGTCAGAGTTCATGGCAACAGCCTGGGTACATAAACTGCCCAGATCTAATGGCCTCCCCAGTCCTTTCCTCATCTCTTTAGTAATCTTCTTTTGTAAGGCTCCTCCCAGTTATAAGCTCTAACTCTGGCTTCTCTTTAATAGCTACTTAAGAACTGGACTGATGGTTGGACAGTTAGTAGTCTAATAAGTGAAGAAGCCTTTCACCCCTGGGTTGGAAATTCAGGCCCAATGCACATTCTGGGGAAATCATTATCACCAGATGGCTCTTCAGCAGCCAGGTGAAATGTGGTGGGTGGGTGGGTGGGTGGGTACCCTCATTCCCCTCCTTTATGTGTAAGGAACTGTGCCACCAGTTACCATGTCCCCTGTGCTCCCACAGCCACAGAGAAACAGACTGATCCAGGCAGTGAAACGTCTCCTCAGCCATCCTAGGCTCCATGGTACCATGCTGCCCAATGCTGGGGGTGACACCAGCTTGTTTCTGTCTTGCACTTGAGACAAACCCCATGAACCCCTTGAGTATCTCTAGGCCAGACAGACTGACCTGGGCTTAAACCCTGCATAGACTGTACTTGAGGTGGGTGGATGTGGTCAAGGTTCTGGCTGCCTATCCAGCTGATTTGGGCAAATTAAAAAATATTTGCCTGGCACACTCATATTTGGAATGAAGCCTTAGTTCTTACACAGCTTAAATTACTCTCTAGCTTGGCGTTACTTAGTCTCTGTGACCCAAATTAATGTCTCTGTTTTAATTATCTGTCTCAGACTCAAAGCAGAGAGAGTTCAGCACTGGTGGAAGTTGTTGGATTCATAGCAATGGAAATAGAGAACCTTCTCTGCCCCACACAACAGCTGCTTGCAGGACTGTCACAGAGCCATGCACCCCTCACCTGCCCCTAGCCAGGGCCAGGGACCCTCCTCATGCCACCCCCACAAGCCAGTTCATGTGTGCACTGTCTATCTGTGGATCCTGCCAATGACATCTTGCAATTTTTTCCTGCACCTACAATGCTGTACAGGTGGGGTTGCAATGAAAAATTCAATCATTATCTTAAAGTCCAATTCATAATTTAAATGCGTTTCCATTCTGCTCTCTGCACTCCATGCAGCTGACTGCAGGTGACCATGGGAAACCTGCACCTGTATTTCACAGGCAACTCTTCCCCTCTGTACTTAGGTCTGCTGACTGCACAGATGCAAACAAAGGTCCAGAAAGGTTTTGGAAAGCCATAATTTTCCAGTGTGTGGGCAACTCTCTGCAAATGGGAGACAAACTGGCAGACTCCCAAGTGCCTTCTGCACCCCTCTGCCTGAGTTAGTGACCTTTCAGCAGAAAAAAAAAACCCCACAGGTCTTTGCCTCAATTTGCAGAGCAGTTTTTTAGAGCAAGCCTGTCATCACCAGTGTCCTAAGATGATACCGTGGATGATGATGAGCGTGGGGAGGTTAAGATGAGAACATCCATTTTGTGCTATTTCTGGTATGAAGACAATAACTGCTGGTCAAAGGGGAGAGCAGACAGTTGAGTATGGTAGCATCTCTAAATGCTGCAGCTAAATATGACTGGGATCAAGAGTCAGATGTCTTTATAGCATGGCATCAGACAAATATCTGAACTACAGCCTACAAAGAGTCCTTTCTTTCTATTTTAAGAGCTGTGTGAACAGAACTAGAATACTGCAGCTATTTTCCATTATGATGTATCTCTCCACACACTCTGAGTCCACCCTGATCATACAACAAAATCCCAGGCTTGGGAAAATCCTCTTCTCATGATCAGTGACTTCTGGTGAGAAATCCCAAAGCAAGGAAAAAGTGTGGAAAGACAACAGAATGTGGTGGTGCAGGCAGAGAGAAAAAAGAGAGAAGGCAGATAGAGAAATCAATGCAGGAGAAGATATACCTGAATTCATCATTGAAAAGGGAAGAAGATACCAAGAAGTGCAATCACAAATCTGGAAAGAAAACAAGATTGGCTATTCAAGCCACCTGAAAACACACAAGGTGTCATACAGCCCTATAAAAGAGGTCAAGAACAAATGGCAAGGTGGCTTCAAAAAGTTCATGGTGCTCTTTACATCAACCGGACTTGGTAGGGCCCAGCCTCAATGGCAGTTTGCTTCTGGCTGCAGAGAGAAAGAAGCTGCAGTTCAGAACCAAAAGTCTCTTTGGTGAAACCTCACTCCCAGGGTGGTTTTTCTGCTCCTTCAGTGTCAAATATGTCCTGGCTCTACCAGAAATTCAACCAGCCTGCAAGAAAGGACACCTTCTTCACTGGCAGTCTGCCTAATCCCAGAGCTTCTCCTCTGGTTCTGTTACAGAAACAAGCTTTTTCCTCAGGCCAGACTAAAAACTTACAATTCTCTCTCTTCCTAACCTCTGAATTTGATGAAGTCACTTAAGAAGTTCAGAGTCTCTAAAGCCGTTTCCTGAGGCAAGGCATTTAATTCTGCAGTACAATAGTCTTTTGAAGAAGATACAGTCTGCTGAAAAATGACCCATTCTGCTTTAAAGGCAGGAAATAAAACTTCAGGTGTCAAATCACGGTACTTTCCTTCACTGAAACCAGACAGAACGTTTCAAAAGATTCACAATAAAGTCCAGCAAATAGCTTTTTCTCAGAATTTGCCCATAATTGACTGAATTCCAGCAGAGCAAGGAGATAATGAGAGGCTGTTCATCTCTTGGCCCAGGCCAGCAGCAATGCTGTAGGCTGTATCTAGTGAGCAAATCACACCAGCTCTGTCCCTCCAGGGCTGGTTTTTAAGTGTTAATCTCTTGCAGCTCTGCCATTGCTGGAGCAGGCCCATGGGGCCTTGTTCCAAATTTTTGCAGCACGTCGTTTGCCCCCGAGAGAGTATTTCTTGTTTATGTTTCAAAGAAAAAGTTACTATTTTTTTTTTCCTTCCCAATCAATTCACTGACATAAACGTCCTCAGTGCAGAATTTCTAACATCGACAATACTGTACATCTTTACCTCTCCAGGGTATTGCTTTCTTCTTTGCAATAAAATAGGTCTGCTGCAATGGGAAAATTCTCAACTTTAACTTATACACAGCAGCTCTCTTTTTCCTGGGAAGCAATAGAGAAATACACTAGCAACTGTTCCCATTGTCCGTTATTTATTTTATTATTCACACGAATGTGAATCACTAATAAGCATCTATCTTAAATCACCATAAACTTCCTGACTAGCTTGTTTTGTCTTTTCTCTAGGCAGCCAGCCCAGCTGGTTCCCATAGGTACTAGCAAAATAAAGCCCCAAGAGAGGGATTTGATTCTTGCAAGAAAAAGCTTCTAGTATTACAGTCCAATAAAGCATCAATCAGCACCTAGTAATGTACCTTTCTTCTGCTGCCTCAGGCCAGCCCTTCCCTGATCAGCATTTCCACCCGTGGGTAGGAACCTCACTGAAACATGGACCAAAATACAAACTGTTCCCATCAATACGTACTGGTACCATGAGCTATAATTTTGTTTGTTCATTACGCGCTGTGACAGCCTAAGCCCAGTGTGAGTAAAGGGCTGTGTTGACAGTCTTCAAGGCTGGTCTGTCCCTTTCCACTGGGTTTGTGTACTCAGGCAGCATGTAAAGAGACGGTCGCATCCTCTGGAAGAGCTCGACTGACAGTAAGGATACCGTATTGATTTTGACTCAGCTCTTGGTTCCTAACGCTGAAGTGGATGTTGTTGACATCTTCATCGCATATTTGGGGCTCTCTTTGCTTCCCTCTGTAGGTCATGCTTAGAGATAATATTTGTTCTTAATTCAGAAATGGTGCACCAGCCTCTGAAATGCATTCACCATTCTTGTATCAGAGGGTGAAGGATTGCTCTAAAGGGAGGAATCAGAATGTGACTTCTGTTGCCATACCATTGTGACAGACAATAAAAATCTGGCTTGGGATGATACTTTCTGGTAGAATAAGGTATTTGAGGTGTTAATTGTTCAGTGACCAAACAGCCTTTGAGTAAAAGACTGACTGTGGGCCAAATTACATACTGTCTGCTTCTGCTCCTCTCATTTTGCCTCCTGAGCCAGTCTGAATGCAGTGTCCAAATAATGACTGACACCAAGCCTGGATGGGAACCAGAAAATGGGATCCAGAATAGGCTGCTGCCATGTCTGACACCCAGGCAGTGCTGCGCCACGCTCTGCGGGCTGTGTCTGCTCCAGATGAGTAGCTACGCCTTGGTGAAACAGCAACCTTTCACCTGTGTCCCTTGATGACAGAGATGAATATAAATTAAATGCAAGAAAGAGCAGCAGCTCCTCAGACTCCTGACTAGAGCCTGACAAGCCTCTAAGTGCCACTTTAGGTCTGCTTTTAGCCTCTGCCAGACAGGAGGAACCAAATGTGTTCAGATGACGAAGAAGAGGGGCATATCATGCTCAATATCATACACATGAATGTATGACTGCACCTGGATCCAGGAGAGCAGGTGGCTGTGAAGAGGAGAATTACTCGAGGAGTGCTGTGGGTTTTATTTCTCTGTCCAACACCAGACAGTAGCCACAGACTGAGTCACTCTGTGCATGGCAGAGCATATACAAAGTTGGAGGTTGTCACTAATGGGAGTCTTTTTAGTATAAAAACATTGGAGGAAAGAAAGGAGGGACAGAGCTACATGTCTTTGTGCAGTGAACAGAGAGTAGCAAAACTGAATTGTCGCTGTTTATGCCGGGAGCGGAGAGACGCAGCAACATATAAGTT